>JAJJMA010257574.1:0-18590 GCA_023529015.1 Papaver nudicaule | reverse complement strand
CGAGATATCAGACATTGATACAAGCTCAGATGATGTTGCTTGAACAGGTCGGCCACATTTCCATGCTCCAAAAAAGAGATGCCTGGTGACGGATCTCATGAAGCTAGTGAAATCCAACTTACAACTCTGTGAGTTTTGTAAACTAACTCATCTACAGTTTATTATCTACATTTTTTTTTTTTTTGAAAGGTGGTCGTGAGAAATATGGAACGCATGTGAAGAAGTTGACAGTGACATGGGCTCATGATGCATATGACCCACCAGCTACATTAGTGTCACATTCAGTGAAGGTGGCCACCGCCATCACCGATCATCTAGATCTAGCTCTAGTAGGAAGAGTAGCAGCAGTAACAACAAGTACAAACACACTGGAGTAAAAACATCGTCAGCGGCATCAGCAGCTACACTCACAAAAGCCACTTTGTATTTTTTGCCAATACAGCGGAATATATACCACAAATTTTATCAGTACATATAAATATGTACTGGCTTATCTTCATACTCCATATTATTCTACTCATGATTGGAGTTCATTTGTATATGTACTAGGAGGTTGACACTGTCCAAAACCATCTCGTTCTAGGCAGTACAATCAAACATGTACTGCAGTTTTACCGGTACATCTGAATATGTTCGCCATGCAATTTTTTACCAGTACAACCAGATATGTATTCGCAGTTGACATTGTTAAAAAACATTAAATTTTGGTCAGTACATCCATAAATGTACTGCAGTTTTATCAGTACAGCCAAATATGTATTGACACTTTGATGTTTTAAAAAACCATACAATTTTTATCAGGACGGCTAAATATGTACTGGCCGATGATGATAACAAAAACCAACCAGTTTATGTCAGTACATCCAAATATGTACTGAAGTTTTACCAGTACAACCAAATATGTATTGACACTTTGACGTTTTAAAAAGCCATATAATTTTTATCAGTACAGCCAAATATGTACTGGCATTGGACAATGTGAAAAAAACACCATGTTTCTATCAGTACAGCTGAATATGTACTGGTAATTGACATTGTGAAAAACCACCAAGTTGCTGTCAGTACAACTACATATGTATTGCAGTTAACCAATCATATTTGAGTTAATATAACTAAATATGCACTACAGTTTTTATCAGTACCCTCAAATACGTACTGGCAGTTGACCATGTCAAAAACCACCCAGTACAGCTAAGTATGTACTGCAAACTAATGTTGAATCATTTTTCAAGTACATCGGTATATGTTCTGACAATCATAGCATCAAAATCAACCCAGTACATCTAAATATGTACTGCAAACTAATGTTGAATCATTTTTCAAGTATAACTATATATG
Source organism: Papaver nudicaule (assembly GCA_023529015.1). Classification (NCBI taxonomy): domain Eukaryota; kingdom Viridiplantae; phylum Streptophyta; class Magnoliopsida; order Ranunculales; family Papaveraceae; genus Papaver; species Papaver nudicaule. The sequence goes on along the minus strand of JAJJMA010257574.1, from coordinate 17,252 downwards.
TTCTCACAATCATAGCATCAAAATCAACCAGCTTTTATATAGAAATTGGTATGAAACATCTTTAAATACTTAATTAAAAAAAACACTATTACAAAATCTCAACGGCTACAAACATTATCTCCATTAGTAGTTGTAGCAACATATTATCAATCACAACCATTATCTTCTTCTCCGGCATCTCATCATCATCTCCGATTCAAACTAAAGAACCCTTCTCCTTTTCTTCTTTTTCGCAAATTTTCCATTTGAATATTTTCAAATTGAACCAGACACCCTTACCTGAAAAACCCTAATTTCAACATTTCTAAAACCTAATTTTAATCAGTTTATATACACATTCAATGAATGAGCAAATCGGAATTTAATCGGTCCCGTGAGAGTCTTTCTCCTGAAACTTCACATTTTGTTCCTCATGGTAGCTTACATCTCCACCACCACGATCACCACCTTTCACGGTTGCACCTGAAAAGCCCTAATTTCAACATTTCTCAAACCTAATTTAAGAAATGGTTTAGTTATTTTTTCTGTCATAAATACTCCAATTAGCTGAGTACCTGTGGTTTTGGTTGTGATCACGAAAAAGCCTGTGAAACTTGCTCTTCATCAGCATAAGCGATAGCTTCGGAGACTACTTTAAAAATAATTCATGCACACACTTTAGAGAGTAATCGTAGTATCGACGAGGGTTGTAATCCACTTCTTGAAATCTCAACTAAGTGTCCCTCTGAAACATATACCAAATTGCCAATAAGAAGTTAACACAAGCATCTATTACGGAGGTAGATTTTCCAATGCCAGTATAAAACATTGTGATGGACTTTTGCATTAGTGGAAAATCACTCCAGCAAATTATAAAGATTTCAGGCTAACCTTAGAGATTCGGATGCAATTAATATAATTCCTCCGTCCCACATAAATTGAGCTAGTTGGGATTTACACAATTATCAAAAAAAGGAGGAGAGAGATTTTTTTTTTTCATGTTTACCCTCAACAAAAAATTTAACGTTGTTATTATCCTACCTCTACTCTCTCTCATGAGACCACTCTTTTTAGACTTAGAAAGCGTAGTTTTGAAAGTTCATGATATAAAATAGAACTAGCTCAATTTATGTGGGACGGAGAGAGTATATGACAATGAACACACATTTAAAACCTGGTAAACCCCAAGCCAGTCACAGTTTCAATAAATAGGATCACAAAGGCCGTTATTTAAAATTCCTCCAGCTAATGTTACAGATTTTAGATTCTGCTTCGATCTTAATACAAAACATTTGTCAATACAAAGTCTAATCGTAGAGATTCAATTAACACAAAGAATACAATGAAGATCGACTTGGTAAAACCTAAGTCAGTCACAATTCCAATTTTTCATCTTCAATTATTCACTCATCCATCAACAATTGAACTAGAAAGAGCATCATAAAGAAGACCAGAATCCGAAATACTCAAACAAGAAACTAACATTTTAAAAAGAAACAAATCAAACAAGTATTACAAAGACAAAATTACAGATCTCATCATAATCCGTCCTCGACACAAACAGTTGATTGACACAGTTGCATAAAAATTGAAAAACCATATATGGATCTTGAATATTTGAATATAAACAATCATACATGATATGATCTTTTCATCATTTCATAACAGATCTCCTTCATTTTCATCTCTTTTTAATTCTGAGAGGAAAAATCTTGATGTACTAAACCACCTGTGTTGGGTTACGAATACCAAGGGCATATGATGCTATGAACTAGAGACTCGAAAATCTTCTGTTGCGAAAACTTGGGAAATAGATGAAATCTAATTTTACATTTTTGAGAGGAAAAATCATAACGTCAATATATATTTTATTGATGATGATGATGCTCTATTGAATCATCTGCCATGAGTTTTCTGCTGGTGGTGAGATGTAATTGTTGTTGCTCGGTTGATGATAAGCATAGTAATGTTGTTTTAGGGTTAGGTTTTGCTTTCTTTCTCTACTCAAACGAGACGATAGAGGCAGTACAAATTAGATCTACAAGTAGTAGAAAGCTATCTATATAAAGGGTTCTGCCCATTATGTGTAGGGTTACCTTACCATCGCGGAAATGAACTTTGTTTTTCCATCTAACGGATGAAACATAAACATAATTCTTTGACTGACAAACTGTTTTGACCTGCGCACGTTACGTGGACTGTTATAAGTATTGTCTTGGGAGATCTGTTAAGGATAAATTTGAGGTGCACGAATTTGGGGTTAACCAAAACGACTACCAAAATGTTAAAGATCTATTTAGTCTAGAAATGCCCGTTATAATTCAACAATGTAATATTTATTTTTGATGTATTCCGAATAGAATTGTCCCCCATGGTATGGTTTTGAGCTAATGCCATAATTTCACACAGCCTCTCCGATGATTCGATTAAGCTAATACAAATGCTTATATGGCAAGCATATGGCTATTGCTTATTTAAGGTACCATCTTTTGATTTGCAGATACTTTCAGTGTCAATTCGTAGTCCTCGGCACAAACACACACAGTCAAATGTGTATACATATTTGGTGGATAAGCATAAGCGATTCTTTGAAAATTAGTAGCTGTGTTGATCGAAGTCAGTGTCTGACTATATTTTTCTCACCTTGGTGGTGCATTTTTGAAATATTTTCCATAGGTATCTGTTGCTTGTGTATCTGTATCTTTTGTCCATTGCATTTCATGAATGAATCTTGAAGATTCTCAATACAAACAATACATGAGACTTCACTTTCTGTAGGAATGATAAAGTAAGACATTAAAGCAATAAGAGGGCAACATTTTTCATGGCAAATTCAACATAAGTTATACACCCAGATAACAGATTTTGCTAATACAAAGAATGCAATGACTTCTGTTATAGAACACACGTTAACAACTTGGTAAAACCCAAAAATCAAAATCGATTGAGGACTAGTCGGGTGTTTACTAAAGTAAGGTTAGGCATTGATTTTGAGTTACTGTATCCATACAATCCACGCAACAACAACATTTTGAGTACATTCATGGGAAATTGTATTACAAAACCATCATATCTTCTTACCTGTTTCTCATGGTTGAGAAAACAACACAACTGAAGGTAATAGCATCCATTTATTTTTACGTGCAGATTTGGTGCATCCATTTCAGTTTTTCATCTGCCAATATCGATACATTTTGTTGAATAAACTGTTTGGTAGTTCATATGTTTATTAACAGGGGGAAAAAAATAAAAGAAATTCAACCAAAAAAAGTACAGCTCAAGCCATTTGTAGCTGAAAATTTTGGAATTATTAATGATTTTGAATCGTCATTGTATGTGTCACTGTTAAGATGCACATGAAAATTGAGAGCCACATATTCTATTCTCATATCATCATCCCAGAAATCCTTGTGGAGACATGGAGTACATATTTTCGTATAAATATAATTTTCAGGAAACAAATTTAGAATTCGCTCAAAAGAAGACTACCTCCGCTCCATATTAATTGAGCCACCTATTGTTCATATTCAGGGGCGGAGCCAGGGTGTTTTGGGTGTGGGTGCAACAATTTTGCGAAAATTTAGGTTTTTTTTTTGTAAAAATGACACATGAACAGTAAACGAAACTAATAGATGAAGTACCTTTTGTGATGATGAATTATACTTTTGATATTGGAAACAAGCAAAACCCTAACATTCAATACCATTAACAAATCATATTCAAAAATAATTGTGCATAAAATTGAGTCAAAGAAAAGAAAGCTTAAGAAATTACCCTAATATGGTCAAAGTATCAGCGAATGATCGATCTTGATCATCTGCAAATCTCTAATCTCTTTTGGTTTTGATCAAGTCGAGAGAGATACTGTGGATTTGCACCCACAAACTTCCATATATACAAAATTCCTAATGGCGCGTTTGGATGCAGAATTTACGTTTACAGGGGATTTATAATTCCAGGGGATTATAAAACCTGGGATTTATGTAAATACCTGGCACGTTTGGTAACTCAAGAAAAAATCCCTGGAAATTGTCAAATCCTTTGTTTGAAATTCCATGTACTGTTTGGCAAACCTAGGATTTACACAAATGCTCTGTTTTGAAATTCCATATTAACTATCTCATCCTCAACTTAGTTGTTGGATTTAAAATCTTTGATATTAAAAATAGATAGCTATGTGCTTAGTGTGCAACCGTGCAAGCATAAGCAAAAACAAAAAACACATATCTATCTATCTCTTTAAATCACTTTTATGCATCAAGGAGAAGAAACAACAGCTTCAACAAGAAATGATAAATATGGCGGGATGATGGCGGGAGGAGGCGGAAATGTGGAGGGGAAAGATAACTAAACCGATGATTTTATATGGGATTTTAGGGTTTAAATTTGGTGGGGCCACAAATCCCTTGGAAAGTTTCCAAGCAAATAACAGGGGGGAGGTGTTACTCGATTTAGAGGATTTGCTGGGAAAGTGTTTCCCAGTGGAAACATGAATACAAGGGATTTTGGCAAACAAACGGGCCAAGGGATTTATAATTCTACCAAATCCCTTGGTCCCATGAATCCCCTTTCTAAAATCCTGCATCCAAACACACCATAAGCCTATTCTAAGTAATTAGCAAAATTCTATGGGGTCGGATGCACCCACATGCACCCACATAGATCTGGAGTATTAGCTTGTTAATTAAGTAGAAATCCGAAGCTTTTACGTGACATTTTCTACTAATAGTCTAATACATACTATCTCATCTCATTCATCGATATAAATTCATTTAATATTTTGAGTTGCAAATCATGTTCCCATCCACCTAATGATAAGGTAAAAACAGTCTGACAAGGAACAGAACCACGGAATCCGATCGATATATCGGTTAAAGAATTAGAAGCTGGATAATTGGATACATTGAAAAAACATGGGATAAGAATAGCAAACCTATTCGGCAGCAGTGGGAAATACTTATGTTCCTCTTGAATAAGTTTATGTTCAAAATCTGGTGGCTTCCATGTGTTTTTTTTTTGCAAGTCTCGATTCAATTTCTCACCAGCTGAAAGAGTCAGTTAAAACATTGTTTCCTTTTTCTTCTTAACAAAAATAAAAATTAAAATGGCATCATCATTCACTTCAACCAAAAGTATCTTGTGCTTTGGTTTCATCAGCCATTGATCGTATCACAATTTGATTTCATGGTTAACACCACCACCCGAATATGTTTTGAGAGGAGATATCACAACGCTGTGGTTTTGTGTTTCATGATGTTCCTTCCACCAGAATCCCATACAAAACAATTAATAATCCACCTTGAACTAGGATTTGTCAGGGAAATCAAGAAAATGAGGACTAGGATTTGTTAGGGTTTGATTTGGGAGAAGAGAAAATGAGAAACCCGAAGCTGGAGGAATTTAGGGCACAATGATGTTGTATATGGCAATGGACATGAGAGACCAAAGCAATTACAACTTCCTTCTTCGGATTTCAAACCAACCCAAGTTAACGGACCCAAATACGATTTTCTATCTCCCTGAGCTTAGCTATACCTTTGGATTTTTAGAGATTCTCCTCTTCCATGAACGAACTCCGCAGCAAAATTGAGAATTCTTTTAATTCTTCTTTGAACCAATTCCACTGCAGAAATTATTCAATTACTACAACTTGCTATGAAGTTGAAAACTTTTTGCTACTCCCTCCGTTCAAATTTAGTTGCCATAATAGGGTTTTGCACAAATATTAAGGAGTAGATAGAGGTATGGGTTTTTTTCATCCATACCCTTAATAAAAGTCTTCAAACATTAATTATTTTGGTTTATTTAAAAGAAAGCTTATATTTCCAAGATAAAATGGAAGGGTGTAGTTGGAAATCGTGGAAAAAAATATCAACTATGGCAAGTATTTTGGAACATAAAAAAACCCCTAATATAGCATGTAAAGTGGAACGTAGGGAGTATGTCACTTGTTAAGTCGCCAACCAGCTGCACCGAATCTATGTCATGTATTATACCCCGATCCAGAATAACCCCACTACATTAACCAGGCAGGGTTTTATAAATAGGCCCAAACGAAGCGCACATTTTGTTGTTAGATGTAGTAGTAGTTGGAGGAGGTGGCGCAGTTGAATGAGAAAAGTAAACCTAACATTCTTTTTTGTTGTTCAGATCTTTTTCGAAACCCCCTAAAATGACTGAATAAAAAACAATTGCAGATCTGTAATCCTCATCCATCCATCCATCAACAAGAACAACAAAACTATGATAGATCTAAGATATTTCGACATCGCCATTATTAACATCTCGCATTATAAGTTTTCCTCTCAAATATTAATGTTCCAGCGCATGTATATCCAATATCTCTCCAGCAAAATCTGCTAAGGTAATATTGTTATCGCTTTCTTTCAATTCCTTGTTTATAATTAGTTGTTGTTTTCTCTTTATATATTCCATTCTTAACTGAGTGTAACAAAATCCCTACTCTCTCTCTATGCAGTAAGACATATCCAGCTTTAGCTTTGAATTTGATTATTTTCATATGAGATTCAGACTCTAATCTCAGAGAAATGAGAACATAGGAGATCTGGTTTTCATGAAATGGTGCATCTTGTTCAATACTAATAGTCAAGTTTTGTTTACCATTAATTATGTTGAGGATATCTCTAAGTTTACATTTTCATTTATGTACCACTTAATCGAAGAAAATGAGATGTACCTAATTTTTATTTACTTTTGTAATTGAAGTGGTTAGCTTTTGTTCAGTTCTTAAATCTCAAGTTGTAATGGATGAAAATACCAAATTGAATTGGTGAGAGTAATATACTTACTATTACTTAAGAAACCACCTTACTGATCTAAAATGGCATGGGGCTTCACAGATGAAGAAGCCGCGGTTTTTTCTAATGTTGTTCGTTATGGTGAAATTCCAAAAAAAAAAAAAAAATCGCTGATTTTCTGCTGTCAATTTCCGTATGGGATACATCAATCCGACATTGATACTCTGCATTTGGTGGCACTAGAGCATTACAAATCTAACCAGCTGAAGCGTTACACACTCATCTGCATAAACATCATGATGATAATACCATGTAATGTATTCTCTGTAGAACAAACCCGGAAATATGACACCTTTTGGGTTTACATTAAGCCATATTTCACATTGTGATAGTGGCACTGTAAATAAAAGGCGGCCGAAATGAATAACATCACACTTTGGAAAACATAAAATATGGACAAGAGACACCGGAAACCAATAGTGTTCTCCATCAGGTAAGGAATAGTACTTGTTGAGAGGTTAACATGAAAGCACGAAGTAGAAGAAAATCAGCAATTGATTTGAAGGTACGACTTATTAATTAACAGCCATATCCGTTAATTGAGAGACAGAAAGGAACAGTGAAAATTAAAGATTGAATGAGTAATAGTTACCAGATTCAATTGGTAAACCAGATATAATTTCAAACATGATTCAATTGGTAAACCAGATATAATTTCAAACATGACTTGCGCAAGACCGATAGAGGATGTTAACTTTCACTACAGCAGAGGAGATTCGCAAGACGTTCAATATCAAGAATGACTACACCCCTGAGGAAGAGGAGGAGATCAGAAACGAGAACCAGTGGAGTCTTGACTAATTTGATTAGTCTGTCTATGACTCTATGGTGGTGGTTTCAAGTTTATTGTTATCAAGTTTATTGTTTTTACTTAATTTCTCAGAATATGCTTGTGGTCTTGTTTTCTCAGTTATCAATATTTCCTATTCACCTGTTCATTATACATGTCTACCTCCATATAAACTACCAGTAAGATGTATGCAATTACCTTTAGAAAGGCTTTAATCTTGAGGAAGATTTGATCTCTAATTAAGAACCAGAACTGAAACTCTGCTAGCATCTCCAATTGACAACTTTAATCTCAATTTGATCTCTAACTAAGCACAAGAACTTAATTGGATCTACACATTCAATTATTCATTTTTGATAAAGGCTTCCATGTTTCGTGAACTTGTAAATGAGTAACTTTTCATTTCCATATAAACAACTGCTCATGAAAACCCCTTTTATCACTTGAGCAGAAAACAAAGGAGGATGCATTCTCGGATATCTTCATAGCAGAAGCAATTGGAGATGGCTTCCAAAGATTATCAAAAGTGTGCATGACTTGTGAGAAAGTGTATGTATTCTCTAGATTGGGACTTCCGTGGAAATGAAACATCATAAAAAGAACATAAACATAAATTAAGAAACTCCATTCATTCACATAGGAATCAAAGGTTTAAAACTATTAACATTCAGTCCAAAGATTCATTATACAAGATTTACAACGTTAAAAATCTGATCTGCATCCAAATTAGTCATCTTTAGAGATTATTGACCATCATGAATTTCAACACCGCATCAAAGAGTAACAACATTTAATGATTTAAAAATATCCAGAAAGTTATCTAAACCAGAATTCTACACCACACAGAACCCCAGCGTGTGATGGTTACAAATAACATAGTTTTGAGAGAAGAAATCATTGTGTGACCATTTTCAAAGATTTGTAAAGCTTCCCATAAGATACCGAGATTCCGATCACAACCACCATATGATCTCCTTCAATACACCACCGCCTCACTACCAGTAATTTCTGTATTGTATCGAAATTTTAGGGTATTGTTGTTCATTTATATACTGGGAATTGTTTCAGTTACTAGACTGCCCTAGAACTAATCTTAATGGATACCGATATTTGATTACAGTCCAGTAAGCAGGCCCGGATATTACAAGAGCCTATGGGTCTATACTGATGCGTTTTTGTGAGACCGGATTATGGTGCATATAAGGATGCATGGGTCTCAGGGGGCGGGTATCATCGGAGAAGAACAACTCGACAACTAGAAAGCTGCTTGAATGATTTATGCGGATGCTTGGTTTGATGTACGGTGAAAGGCTATGGATTCTCCATGTATCAAATTTTCATTTGGGGAAGGTAAAGCCTCCCATATGCATGAAATTTGTATCCTTCAAATGGACGAAACAATAGTCTTAGTTGTTTTATGTATTCGTTAAGTGCATATGAGTGAGGTATGAGCTGATTTTTTTTTAAGTCAAAACAGGCTTTACTCTAGTATGGAGATGCTTGCTTTGAATAACCTGGATGAAAATTGGTTGTTTTTCGATGTTGATTGTTAATGAAGTCTGCACATAAATAATAGCGAAGAGCAAACGACATCAAATATGTAAGGAAGTAGCAGTGATAAAGATTTCATAGGAGATTGAATCTTGAATTGCTCTTTACGGGTTACAGTTATTGAAGGTTGAATGTGTAACATGGTCCGTGTGCGAGTGTTGCAAGTGTTGCAAGTGTATATATGTATATAAAAATCAATAAGTGACTGATTTTCTTAGGTTGCCGAAAGCAGAAGCCGCGGCCATGAACACTGGCAAGTAGCATCTTTAGTTCCCAGCGGAACAAAACTGAAATGAACACAAGTAATAACGCAACATTGTGGATTGTGTTTTAATCTTGATAGTCAGTTCTTGAACTACTCCAAGGGGGATCTTTCCCGTGGCATCAGGATAAAATATGCAATAATACTTACAATAACAAAATCTGACCAGCAAGTATCAGTCGATTATCTAGTTAGCCTTAGTCAAGAGTGGTATATCTGGTTAATGACTGAGGTACCTTTGGCCATAGCTCATGAGAGCCTCTTTATGGTATCTAACAACTGAGTAGAGTACAAACAGAAACCATTGTAGGAAAGCGCTGCATCCACACTTGACTGCGCAGTAGCATTTGGAGATGGACAGCGAAAATGTGTACCAAAGTTGGAACTAGGGTGAAAATTCTTAAACTGGCTAAGAATTGAAACACGGCCTGCAGTCAGAAACTGCTGCATCCTTTATTTTCTTCACAGTTAGCACTGGCAATGAACATTATCAGAAGTGTTTGAAGCCTTGGTTGTTATCACAAACAATGAACATTATCAGAAGTGTGGACTATGAACTATAGTTCGTCATACCAGAACGTTTGCAGAGTGATAATTTGTTTGGTTCTCTGACTATAGTGCTAGTTCAAAATGCTCATGAAATACCCAGAAAGTATTGCATCCTCAGAAGAAACAATTGGAGATTGCTAATGAAAAAACCAGAAAACAATTCGCCATATACGATACCAGAAAAGACCTACTACAGTCACTAAAAAATGAAACCCTAATTAACAAGAACCTTCTTCACATCATAATTTGCTTAATTCATGTCTTGAAGAAATAATCGGAGTACAAGAAACTAGCTAGCACGAAATACAAATATGTTTCATAAAATGATTTTTTTTTTTTTTGTTTACAAACGATTAACCTTGCAAATCCAGTTCTTGTGCTTGCGAGTTATACTTCGACCTTCTCCCAATATATTGATGGTACACATGATAGAAAAAAAAAGACAAAGGGCACCTGGCTAAAGAAAATCTTAGGAAGACCACATTAGACATTGCTGAAATTGATATTTTGAGAGGAAAAATCATAACATTAGTATCTTTAGTTGTTAGTAATACTATTAAACCACCACTTGCTTCTGTCATGATTTTGATTTTGTTACAACTGAGAGATAGCTTTTGGTGTTTGTATTTAGGTCTTAAAAGATACTTTCTTTGTTTACCTTCTCAACAACAAAGAGACGAGGGAGGCGCAGTTTGAAGATGGATGAACATTGAAGAAGACAACTACGCCACTTTATAAAGCGTTAGAAGAGAGATCGATGTGCTAGTTTTGTCTAGGGTTTACATGTAATCGTTGATTTAATTTCAACATTATATGATCAAACGGCTCTGGGGTAGGAACCCAGCACTGAGCTAGGAGCATTTGGTTCGTGGGTTTTGGGCTTGTTGCCAGATAATGTTGAGATTTGGTAAACATTTTCTAATTCATGATTTCTCAATCGTAACCAGGTACAAACTTAACTCATTGATTTAAAACAATTTTTTGTACAAACTTAATTCATGGATTCTCACGGACACGTTCAAAATATGAAATTTATGATGCTTGATCATATTTCGAGATTTCGTGGTTTTGTTGCTGCCATGGCATGTATTGTTTGTTGCATGTAACAATACACCATTTGGGGGCTTTGCTAGCGCACTTTGATTAGTATAACTTATGATTATAGCAACACAAATAACTAGTTGCAAGTCCAACAACATCCATACAATGCTACTTTAAATGTGAAGTGTTGCATAGTTTAAGTGTAGAAATCATAATAACTCTACAACACCTTGATTTGTGGTAGTACACATCAAAATTGACTTACAAATTTCTCAAAAATCTTCATCCAAATTTTGATGCAACCAAAATCAACCCAATCTTTGTAACACTTTAGCATTTGAATTACAACACTAATTAAGCATATGTAGCACATCTATTTGATTTTTGTACATTCAGAAAAACCAAAATGAATTTAATGATTTTTAGTAATTGTTTAGAACCATTTAAAAGAGCTAGAACCCTAGGATAACTCAAACCCCATAACCATATGATACGGGAACTAAAACCTTGGAACCAAATAGTGGTTTTAGAACCTTATATTAGCCTAAACCCATAAGGGCCATAACCAATGAATTGGGAACCAGACCTTTGCCCTTGATTCTAGGAAAGGTTTGATTAAATTTTTTCTTCTTCTTTAGTTGAAAAAAATCATGTTATCAGGGATTGAGAATTACCACCGATCTAAGATGATTATCCGGGTGATGATGTTATTTTAGTTGGTTCAAGTCTTGTCGATCTATATTTTCATGAAGAAGTTTATTCTAGTAGACAAATGGATCGACGACGTCAAGTTATTTTCCTCGACTTGCCAAGATTAGATTCGTTGCAGGATTATATGAAATTTCATCAAAGCACACATGCAAGCCTGTATACCGGCAAAATTCGAGGACAATTTTTTTTTGAGAAGGAGAGAATGATGGAGTGTTTATGGAAAGAGGATATTCTTGATTATTATTGTTATTCTTTGATTTATGACATTTATTTTAGCAATATATATAGTAATGAGTTAATATATTTCCATATTTATTATTTACGATTATTAATTAAGTATTTGAATTAGGATATGTGGTTCCCTGTCATCTTCCCTTCTTGTAGTGCTCCGCTCCCCTTGTTACTAGTAGCTCCTCCTTTTCTTGCAAAATAAAAACAGTACTTATATGTAGGCAGGAATTGGGGCATTGGTTTTCAGTGCCTAGCGCAACTGTGGTAACAAAATTATCTCACCCATCGATGGTGATTCATTGGAGAATATATGCATTTACTCGATTTGTGGTCAGCACGGTTTCAAGTCTCGAACCCAGAAATCAACAAAAATAGCACATTTTCAATGAGTTCTTCCAAAAATATACCTTCTAAAATTTAATACATAAAACTACCCTTTGATGACTACTATAGACCTTGACCCCTATTATTTTTACAGAAATGCCATCAGGGTCTAGACTATGGATTCAAAGGTGTAGACTATAGGGTTGATGGTGCAGACCTTGGTATTGAGGTGTAGACCATTCTGATCCTACATGGCGCTTAATATGCACGGTCTAGACTCTAATATTGGCGGTCTAGACCATTCTAAATCTACATGGCGCCTATGTGGCGACCCTTAATTTAGGGTCTACACCTTGGGAAGTAAAGGTCTACACTTTTGAAATTCCAAAAATAGCATTTTTTATAAAGTCTAGACTATGATAAACACAAGGTCTACACTTTGGCAATTCCAAAAATAAACTTTTCGTAAGGTCTAGACTTCAGATACAAAGGTGTAGACCTTAATCATCGTGGTCAATCTTGATTGACCACAAAAATTTGTACTTAGGGTGTAGACTTTGAGAGCTAAAATCGGTAGACATGGGTATTTATTTGTATTAATTTTTAGAAGGTATATTTTTGGAAGACACACCCAAATTTTAGGTATTTTTGTGCAATTCGGCGAATGGAACTTAGTTACGATCACATGGTAATTACGATTTACCATATACTCGATTTTTTGCCTAGTTCGATGCATAAATTTAACATTTTAGGGTGTCATTTGGGATATGCTCAGTTGAACAAAAAATGAACAGCAGATTGGAAGCAAAGACAAATCTACTTCCAAACGCGTACAAACAACAATTTATTCCCCACATCATGCTCATTTTTGTTGAGTTTATTAGCGATCAAATATGACTGCCCGAGGCCGCACAACTTTTTGTACGCGTTAAGTAACAGTTGGAAAGACCACTTAGCTAATGAGAGAATATGAGACAGCTTCATATGAAACCCCAATTCCTTTCTTTACTTCAAGAAAATAATCACAGTTGCACATATCTACAGTCTGGGGTCTGGACTAGGACGGTAACAGTCCAACTGATTCACATATTCCAGAATGAGAAGATTAAAGCATCCCTTCGGTACTACCGTGATCACAGCACCCATTAGGCCAAAGTATCTTAGTTGTGTTGATGCTCCGAAATCTCTGGGCAGTCTTCTAGCTAGTTATGGACAATCTCGAAAGGATTTAATTTCTTTCAGCTATTGATATCTAACGTGTGCACCCAATCAATGGTTAAATTAGCTGGTATTTCTCTCAATGTTCCTAAGCAAACTTAAAGTATCCTTCAGCAAATTAAAATGGAGGTTTAGAGGCAAAACTATAACTCAAGTAAAGTAAACGAAATCTTACACAAGAAGCATGTAAACCGAAATGTAAAAGCGGTCTGCATAAGGAATATAGGATCTGAGTTTGAAGATTGTAAAGGAAACATTAAATCTAACTAATTACTACAGAGTAAAAGACAAATAAAATCAAAAGCATTACATGAATAACATTGTGCACAGCAAATTGACATTGACCATTGATGGTCGTGCATATGAAATGAATACAAAACACTATAACACTTGGATCTTGAAGATATTCAATACAAACACTACTCTTTTCATACTAATCTCATAATATTTTCCTTTTTGTGCTGGTAATTGGTTTCACAATATACGTCTAGAAATAAAATAAAAACGACATTATCATTTCTAGTTTTGGTAATAATCATGTTCCATGTTTCTTCAGGAATCATTTACTCTTCTTGTACTTCTTCCACTTCGGCGAATTCTTAATCTTCTTAGTAGACCTAAGCTTCAGCAATATACACTGTGACGGATCTTACACATCCGATCCAGTCCCGTGACAGAAAGAAGAGAATACGTCTGAAATTACAACTTTGAGAGGAAATATCATAGTCCGGATGAGAATCATAGACACCAATTATTGTTGTTTGATGATGTTATTGAACGAGCCGCCATCTGCCATGATTTTGTTGCGGAGATTAGATTCTCAGAACAGAAGAGAAAGGGAGGCGCAAATGAAGAAAGACAATGGGAAGTGGAAACCTATACCATACTAGGTGCTTATAAGGGTTATAGATTCTGCTTGTTCCATTTAGGGTTCACTCATCATTGACTTATCTAACGGCTGGAATATCTTATCCTCAGTTCCTTTACACCAACAAACATAACTAATACTCCATATGTGGTTACTTCTCATCATTCCTTCTGGTTGTGCTCCCCTAGTTACTAGTAGTGGCAGTGACAATTGATGGGTGCTTAATTGAGATATATGTGCAACTATTTTCCACATGATACATAGTGAAACCTCATTTTAATTAGGGAAGTACAATTATTTTATCAAGGAACATATATAGCACTGAGCTAGGCGCATTAGGTTTGTGGGTTTTGGAGTGTTGACATTTAGCGCAAGTACCTAATTTTATCCTGGTGGCCATTCATGAGTTTGAAAAATTATTGGTTGATAAAATTTAATTTATCAAATATACTCATGATTATCCCTGCATCAGTGGTTGATTTAAAAAGTTAGACTCATTTATCTCATTTATCCCAGAATTATTATTGATCAAGGAAGATGTGAGACCAAATACTACGATGCCGAGTTTGTGAAGGTCTAGCCAATCAACGATAAACACCCAGATGGAGTTCTTTACCAATTTGTTGTCTCTCTATTTTGTAGTTTCTACAAGGGCTTCGTTTTTAACTATCTTTTAGTTGGTCCTGTGTTTAATTATTACAACTACTGGATTAATTTATATGTTCATGCACTTGTCTGCATTTCCAATTTTAAGTTTTGCGGAAGTCATTTAACTACTCACTGAGGATGTGACCTTCCAGATGAATATTTTTTTGCAAGGAACATCTATTTCATAGAAGACATTTTATCCTGAAAAATACTAACACATATCCCAATTCTCTGGATCTATCACTTAACCGCTGCCAAAAAGTAAAATGTGAAAAAGATATCCTGGAAACTAATGGTCTTTTGATATTTGTGTCCCCATTACTGGTAAGGAGTAGTTGGTGAGACATGGAGGGGAGAGTGTTTGAAATTAAGACGCACGCAGTAGAAGTAGGAGAAAATCATAAATTAATTTAAAAGTACTATACGATCATGGAAGATTGAAGATTTGATCAAGTAATACTGGTTCATATGATCAGCTTAGACATATCGCGTGTATTTACTATCTACCATACAATCATGGAATGCTGAATGCATTGATAAACTGCTAGCTGCTGCAAGCATTTTTTCACGAAGGTAGTTAACTGCTTTTCCCACACGTTCTGTATGAAAACCATGCTCTTGTTACTGACCTGCTTCATTCTAAGCAGTGGCTGAGCCAGAATGAGAATCACCCATATTTTGCATCAAAATTAAGTTCACTTCATTTGGACTATGTTGAGCTTAGGCTAGCTGATTAATTTCATGTCAATTTTTGATTAGTTCTCTACACAAATAGTAGATCATAGACTTGATAAGCTATTCTTTGAAGATTAGTTTATCAAATTCATGCAACGTTAGTTGATTTTTAAAAAAATTGGTGGCAACACTTTTCTCATCGTATATGGATCTAGAAGGTTTCAACAGATCTAGAGATGATATCATAGTTTACTTTAGATCTTTGATTTTTAATTCAGTGAAATTTCTCCAGTTACTCAAGGTCTCCATGTTTAATGGATAAAATATCTCAAGCAACAAACATTACCTCTGAATTCTCTGAGAGAAGCCCATCCATATCCCTCTCATTAGAAATAATCATCATTCTCTCTGCAGGAGGTGTACTGAAATTTTC
This sequence comes from Papaver nudicaule, assembly GCA_023529015.1. Taxonomy (NCBI): domain Eukaryota; kingdom Viridiplantae; phylum Streptophyta; class Magnoliopsida; order Ranunculales; family Papaveraceae; genus Papaver; species Papaver nudicaule. The sequence goes on along the minus strand of JAJJMA010257574.1, from coordinate 1,154 downwards.
CACTTAATATTTATCATAGATCTAGATGAAAAAACGCCATACATGATAAGTGGATCTTGAAGATTTTCAGTATAGAAACAATACATGAATAAATTCATAATTTCATTAACAAAACTAGGAAATAGAACCGATCTCCTTCAGCTAATAATTTCATTTTTATTTTGGCAATTGCGATTCACATAATACATTTAGAATATAAAAAAACGGCATCTCCATGTTATACTTTGGCAAAAATCAATATTGCTGGAATGAATGCCGACTAGGCCAACAAGTGAGTGTTAGAGAAACTTAGAAATTGAGAATCGTTGATGATACAAAATGTAAATTGATCTTTTGAGAGAAAATATCATAGTGCGTGTAGCTTATGCTTATACAAAATGTCGATGCTATTAATTGAACCACCACTTGCTTATCCCATGATATGAAAACGAACATTGTAGTTGATAGATGAAGACTGAGGGAACTGCTGTTATAGTTTGTATTAAGGGTTTGCTTTGTTTCTTTCTCTCCTTCTCTACACAGACGAGTGAGGGAGTTGCAGTTTAGATGTACCTTAAAAATGAAAACTATGCCACTTTATAAAGGGTTCGTGATATGTCAGTTAGGTTTAGGGTTTACTTATGGTTTCAGTTCTATTGTATGATCTAATGGCAGTACTTGATTATCTACATATGTGTTATAGACGGTTGTGATTAATGTGTGCTTGATACAGTGGAGAACTTTGAACTGTAGGGCACAAAATTATGGTGGCCTAAGAAAATTAAGTGCACCCTCAATTGCTTCTAGGCCATCTGGTGCTATATGAGCATCTAGTTTCTGGATGTAACTCAAACACACTTGTTAAATAAGTCGTGGCTTTCAAATGTGTTAGTTAAGTCGTGGCTTGAGAAGAAAAGAAGAAAAAAGCGCATGAGATCCACTAACGACGCCTTGATAGTAAAACAGATTCATAGTTGTATAATACGTGTTAGTTAAGTCGTGGCTTTCAAATGTTTACTCATATGGCTTTCAAATGTGTTGTGCTCTACCGCGTGCCGTGCTGTGCCCAAATTTTAGCGTGTTGTGATGTGCCATTAACGTGCTGGCATGGCACAATTTACACCTCTACTCAAAATGATGAAAGTTAGAATATGTTAAAATTTACAGCATCCCAA
>JAJJMA010257569.1:0-10745 GCA_023529015.1 Papaver nudicaule | reverse complement strand
CAGTTACGAGAAGATGGCGCGAGTGGGCATGTTCCACACGACTCAGGAAGGTATGGAAACCAACGCATGTCCTCCACTCCTCCACTCTTCCACGACTTCCACCTTCTCTGTCGAGAGATCAGGGTGAGTTCAAACTATAAATAGAGGCTTCCTCTATTTTCCAAGGCAGAACATGAAGGATATCAATCCAAGAACGTTCAGAACACACAGAAACAACCAAGAGCCTCAGAGAAAGCACCTGAGAATCGAAACACGTTCTAGCCTTGGAGATTTCCAGTCGACTTCACGACGGGAATCTTGAACTCTTACACCCAAAACACATCCTCAACCTGATCTCAAGTTTCTTCGTTGTTTCCCTCCCTAGACCAACCTCTATCCTCTTTGTGACCGAAGCAAGACGGGAACGACCATCCTTGGTTTAGGCTTGTCTTGTTCGACTTTGATCTCCGAGCACTACGAAAGTACCCAGAGACGGTACATTGTTTTTCCAGGTAAAAACAGTTAGCGACCACAGTGGGAGATCATTCTCTCGGTTCCAGATAAACTTTCTCAAAGATGGTTGAACTAAGGTCGGGATCAGATACCAAAAACCCCAACTCTTCAACTGACGGTGTTGTAGCCTCCAACGCAGCACCTACCAACCCACCTGCATCCAGCAATACCACCAACGTACCTGTTACCCCAGATAATCCCTCTTCAACACCTATCATCTCGGCTATCCCCATCACCCCAATTACTTCGGGTGCTCCGAATCAGACCGCTAGCAAGAGCCCTCCTTCCACAACCAAAGTCAACACTACCACTGAAAAGGGAAAGGGAGTATCAGGAGCACTAACCATGGAGGAATTAGCCAGACGACAAGACGCCCTTGCAGAAAGTCAAGTCAAGATGTTCGACACTCAGAAAGGAATCCTGGACTGTCTCAAGACCTTAACCTCGAAGCTGTCAAATTCACCTGCCAAGGAGACCCCTGAAGCCGCTACCACAGGTACTCGCTCGACGGTTATCCACATCCGGGATGACGAAGCGCCTTCTCTCCCAGAAGATTCTCGACATAGAGGAGAACAGCCGTCCCGTTATGTCACGACAGACGACTTGGAAAGGCTGCTACGAAACCGGGAAAGAGATGTGATGTCACCCATCCACTAGCACCAGCCATCGTACCCGCACGAAGTCCAGAGGATTGCCCTCCCCAAAGGCTACATGTCACCCATGTTCTCCTTGTATGACGGGACGGGGAATGCACGTGAACACATCTCACGATTCCTGGAGTCTCTAGGGGAACACGAGTACAACCATGTCTTGAGGCTCAAAGAATTCTCGAAGTCTCTTACTGGGAGAGCTTACACCTGGTACAACAATCTTGCTCCGAATAACATTGGGACCTGGGGCGAGATGGTGAGCGCATTCTACCGCAAGTACTTCTTCGTGTCTGAACAGATAACGCTATCCGACCTCGGCAGGATGTTCCAGAGGCCTAGTGAACACCCAAACGACTACGTCAAGAGATTCAGAATTCAAGCCCTTGATTGCCACGATCCGAATGTCACGGAACAACAATTAGTGGAACTTTGCATCAACGGGATGATCCCTATTTACCGGGCCCTCTTGGAGAACCTCCGCTTCCAGACCTTCTCTGAACTCCATGAAGCTGCGAAGAGGTCTGCCACCACTGCGCCCGCTCTGCTGGAAAGAGCCAAACCCCTCAGGAGCGAGGAGACTCGTGCCACTCGTGGCGACAGGAGACTGATTAACAAATAGTATAACAACAACTTACCATCCATGGGTGCCGTCAGCGAAGGAGGGAAGAGAAAAGGGAGCGCCACAGAGGTAACGCATCCAAAACGCGCTAATTCAACTCCGGAAACCCCGAACAAGAACATGAACCAAGGAGGGCAACAACAACAACCGGAGACGCGGAGGCAGAAAGCCAGATCAGAAGTACCAGATTACCCGTTCCCCATGGAGGAGGTACTAGAGCTGCTAGACACTTGGATCCAGGACGGGGTAATTGCACTCCCTACACCTCAACGCCCTCCTACAGCTGAAGAGGTCGCAAGCCCAAGGTATTGTCGTTACCACCAAGTTACTACTCACTCTACCAGGGACTGCTTCACCCTTAAGCGGATTTTCCAAGCCAAAGTGGAGTCCGGAGAACTACACCTAGGGAACGAAGGAGTATATCAAAATCCTCTACCTGTTCGGGCATTCATATTGCCGGAACAACCGGTGAATGAGAGAGTTGAGGAGATAATGTACCAGCTATGTGAGACCCTCTGTCTCTCGAAACCACAGCGGAAAGACATGTTCACAGCGCTCAACGTGGTGGTAGCAGGAAGACGCTTACCTTTCAAAGAAGTCAACAACCGGACGATGTCCAAGCAGGAGCCACAAGCAGGAACGCAAGGCTGGGGACTCCTCACAACCACCCGCGTGTCCGATGCTGAATTCTCGAAGACGCTCATCGACCCAGGATCCCCAGTGAACATCATCTCAGTTAAGACTCTCAGAGCCGCCAACATCCCACGGAGCCAAGCTGTCCGCGCCCCGACCATCATCAAAGGACCTGACGGAGCCGAAGTACGAACTTACGTGTGGATTGATCTTCCCGTCGAAATCGCCACGATTCCAACCATAGCGGAGTTCCACATCGTTAAGGGAGAAGTCGAAAGCGACATGGTACTGGGACGCCCATGGATCTACAACAACCAGGAAGTACTTCCCCTGGAATTCATGAAGCGGTTTGTGCAGGAGAGCGAGACAGTAACTACACCCACAAAGCCCACGAAGGCCGATGAGAACCCCCTCAACCAAGAAGGTACTTCGTCCACCTCCCTCGCATCTGATAACCCACATTCACCGAGTCACTGGGGACTCACCACGAGGAAAACTGCTCGAGGGGAAGACCCAGGAAAACCCGCAATAGACATCGGCACAGCTATTAGAATCTTCATCAAAGCTCTTCAGGAATCTGGAGTTGTACGTGACAAGCTACGCAACGACAAGATCCGAGGAGGAGACGAGCTCACCCCCTGTAACATACCACCCGAGGCCCTAGAGACCATTCCGGACTTCGGAAAATACGTGAAACTATTCAACCTCAAGCAAGGGATAGGGGAGGACGCAGTCACATATATGGAAAGGTTTGGCAAGAAAGTGAAGGAACTCTTTCCTGATCGAGGTTCAACCCATACCATATCAGCTATGGGATCGAATTCGGTCTAGCAAGGTATTCACCAAAACCCTAAGGGAGGACGACACTAGACCTCCCGTTTATTGTATTCCTCCAAAGCAGCGCGTCATAGCGTGCAGTAGATAGGATTTCCATTTCAGCAGATAGGATTTCCATTTCAGCAGAATTAATTAAGAAAAGCATTTCATTTCAATATCCCTTAGAAGACATAACCCAATCCTATCAATATAAAATACCTACATTCCACTCAAACATTCGAAAACTAAAAATGGGGGAAAGAACCCTATATATAAGAAAAGACACCTAGTCGAGAATATCACTCAAGACCCCACTAGGTCTACCTTTGCAAGATAGACTTAACCGTTCCAACTCCTCTTCCTCCTTCTGCAACTCAGCCTTCAACTCTGCTACCTTCTTCTCTTTCTCCCGGAGGATCTCCAGGGACCCCTGAGCCTTAGCCCTTTCGAACCTATCCCGCAGCCAGGCCACGTTGAAACCCTTGGACTCAGCTGCAACTATAGAATCCTCCCAATCTCGGATGTCAAGCGGGTCTGCGGAGTCAATGGATTGAACAGTCATCTCGGTCACCCTCGACAACAGGACGCCGACTAGCGACTCGGAGAGCAACCTCTGCTCCCTCTCATGGGCGATATGGCCGAACTTTCTCCAAATATGAGTGTACAACGCCTGGTACTTACTTGCTACTGGGAAATTCCCCACCAAGACGTACCCGGGTCGAACTCGACTAACAGACGAAGGAAAAGCAACCCCAGCACCAGGATAGGGAGACGCCACGACAGTACCACAGTCAGTCGCATCCGTGTCGCCAGAAACGACCTCGACAGTAACCTGAGGAAGATCGGTATCCACGTCATCTTCTGACGTCCGTTCATCGAAAGCTTCGGAGGAAGTCGTGTCACCTTTCAAGTCATCCCCACTCTCCAACGTTTCCACATTCTCCGAGATAGCATCAACACGACCCTCGTCCTCCCGTTCCTGTAGAGACGGGATTATGGTTAGGAGATTTTGGTAACGCGAAAGTGGACCTAAAGGAGAAAAGACCAACAAACTCCAACAAGCTCACCTGGATAAGTGTGCGGTCATGAGCATCGATAAGAAGGGAAGAAGAAGTCTCAAGACTCGCACCAATCAGCTCGTCTATCTTCTTCCTCGTCTCAAGACTCGCACAAATCGGATCGTCTACCCCCTTCGTCACCCCCGCATCAGCAACTGGGGACTCCGTGAGTCCATCACACCCCTCCGGTGCTGAACCCTGCAGAAACAACAAGAGGATCAACCGAGGAAGGGTAGATATGTACCTGTACGAGACAAGAAGATGCCCCGAAGTGAAAACTACTTACTCGAGATGGAAAGGAACACGAACTAGCCGCAAGGGAAGGAGCAATGAAACAACCTTCAGGTAACTCCATCCTGTTGCACTTAATCTTCTTCTTAGGTTGAATCAGCGGAGGAGGCGCCATCTGTTATCAGGGAAAGGAATCTTGTTAACCCAAGCAAGACAAGCAAGGCATATACATGAGCATTCAGAAAGAAGACTACCTGAGGTGTTAAAGTGAAAGTAGGCCTGTCGCTTGCATTCAACTTCTTCACAAAATTGCCCAGAACCGTCAACGTGTAATCCCAGAATAGGTTGTATTCCGGAGTGACCTTCGCTAGCCTACCTGCTGCCAAAAAGACAACTTTCCTCCCCGGATCTTGGGTAGGATCTAAGTACGCACGCAAGTCGTCCCCGGGTGGAGCGAGAGAACGGCCGAAGGGCACGTCCTGATCAAATCCCATAAACCGAGCTGCTCTATCGATGTTATACGTCTGCCTCACCAGTCTTCCCTGATAGAAGCCGAAGATGAAACCGGAAACGCTACTACACATGAACACCTGTTGCCCGTAGTGATCGAAGTTATCGAGACCCCGAGACCCAGAGTGCAAAACGACTTCGTCACCCTCAGTCGCGATTTCGAATTGAAAGACTCTATCATCGTAGACCTTACACCACGGACGAAAGCAGACACATTCATCTATGTCCAGAAAATCTATCAACCTCGATGAGTCCTTGGGACGCTTGTCGCTCCACCACATAATCCTGGCGTACTCCGATGAATCCAAAGGAAGACCCCCTTGCAGAGCATAAGGCACGTAGTGTTCCCACAAGAAAGCCTGGAGAAAAGGGAGATTGACGAACGATGAAACACGACCCGTGGAGGAACTAGACATATTCTCAGCCAAAGCACTTAGATGCGCATACTGGGACCCAAGGAACAGACTCCCAATTGGTAAAGGCATTCCTCGCGCCAGCCAAACCGCGTAGGAAACAACGGAAGGCTTCAGTGTCCCGATAGGATCGTCCTCGAATATATCCCGCGACAACCAGAGCGTGAGGAATGCAGCTATGATCTTGGTGTTGCTGAGAGCGTCGGCCCTACCCCCAGATGAATACCAGTGACGAATCCACCTCGTGTAATTCTCGTCGACGGAAGCATTGGGTAAATGAAGTTGACTAATCTTCGCCTTTATTTCGTCAATCAAAGCGTCACGAAGGACCCCCGGTTGGTCCCGCGGGAGGCTCCCGAGTACCGGAAGATGATACAAGGACGATACCGCCTCTAAGTAAATAGTAACCTCTCCTAAACCGGTAACGGCGGTATTCGTAGACCCACACCAGCGAGAGGCGAACGCAACAACACCATCGACATCTGCGTGCACTATCAACTTCCCAGACGCTTTCAATGCATGTGCAATCCCGACACCTTCTAAGATATCATACACCTTCTTGTCGTTCAACATGGATTCCAACCAAGGGATCCACTGATCCAAGGGAGCTCTCGGACCGCGGAAGTCAACAGAGGAAGCTTCATACATACAAGGCCAACCTTATCCCCTTTCTCCTTGGGCGTGTCAACTCCTCTGGTGGGTTCCACCACGCCTACCCTATCCCAAATCACGTCCCCCTATCTCATATGGTGGGGACCACCAATACCACTATCTCTCCTACCCCTTACACTCCTATCTCAAGCCGCACAGAAGCTTTTCTCTTTGGGCCCCGCATAGGAGAAACAAGGAGTACTGAAGACTCACCTAGCATTGCGGATCTCATGAAGACCCAACAAGATCTAGCCCTGAGTCAAAACAATATGGTGAAAACCCAGATGGAGTTGCTGACTTGCTTGAGGACTCTCTCAGAGAAGCTGACGCCACCAACAAATCCAGGGCTTTCACGTGTGGAACCCCTATCTCATTCCAACAAGGCGGGTCCTTCTCAGATTCATGTTATTCCTGATGATCAGGATACCCATATCCACACCACACGTGGACCAAACACGGGTTTGCAACATAACTTCGTCACTCGTGAAGATTTGCAGAATCTTTTGCAGGCTCGGAGCATGGAGAATTCGGATTTGTTTCATCGTCATCAACCTCCATATCCAATCGAAGTTCAACGTGAATCTCTTCCTGAAGGGTATGTCACACCTTCATTCTCGATGTATAATGGTATTGGGAATGCCCGAGAACATATCTCTCGCTTCCTGGAATCATTGGGGATACATGAAAGAAATCAAGTTGTATGTCTCAAGGAATTTTCGAACTCTCTGACGGGAAAAGCATACACTTGGTATAATAACCTAGATCCTAATAGCATTCTCAGCTGGAGCCAGATGGTTAATGCTTTCCTCAAGAAATACTTCTTCGTGTCTGAGCAACTCACTCTCTCCGATTTGGGGAGACTTTATCAGCAAAACAATGAACATCCAGATGATTACGTAACGAGATTCAGAACTCGTTCAGTGGATTGCAATGATCCAAATGTGACAGAGGTACAGTTGGTGGAGCTTTGCATCAATGGAATGATACCAGTATATCGCGCCTTATTGGAGAATCTGGATATTGACAATTTCACCAAGCTCCATAAGTCCGCCAAACGATCCGCCACTACTGCACCTGCGCTACTAGAAAGGCCCAGGCCTTTGAAAGCCGAAGAAGGTCGTGGTGAAACGCGTGCCAGCAAAACGACTTGTCAACAAGCAATACAGCTCTCTTCACTCAGTTCATGCTGTCACTGAAGGTGTCAAGAGGAAGGCGCCTACTCCTGAGACCCCGCAATTGAAACGTGCGGCCCCAACCCAATCTCAAGCTCCGGCACGGGTCCCAGCTAATGCCCCTGCACCAAAGGCACCACGACAACAGAGGGAATTCCCTAAAATTCCTGATTTCCCATGTACTATGGATGAAGTGATAGAGCTCCTGGAAGCATGGATTCAAGATGGCACTGTCAAGTTACCTCCTGTACAAAGAGAACCTACGGCGCAAGAAATGACTGATCCCAAGTATTGTCATTTTCATCGATTCGTCAATCATCCCACGAGCGAATGTCATCGACTCAAACAAATCTTCAACGAAAAGATTGAGTCAGGGGAGTTGAACTTGGGGACTGAGGGTGTGCATAAGAATCCACTCCCTCAGCACCAACCTCAACGTCAACACCAACCTCAACGTCAGCATCAACCCAACATTCGAAATTTCACCATCTCCGGAGAATCCGTCAAGCAAACTGCTAATTATTTACTAGAGAATTTATGCGAGCTCTTGCATTTTTCTAGGAGCCAGCAAAGAAACATTTTCGCCACCCTCAGCTGGATTGCTAGCGGCAAAGAACTATCTATACCTGAAAAGGTTCAGCCAAAGCCTGGCGAAATTACACCAGAGATGATGGTGGGAGAACGTGTTCCAATACCGATTATCTCTGCTCGTCTCGAAGGTACGAATTTTGAGAAAGTTCAAATTGATGCTGGTGTTATGGTTAATTTAATTCCAATCAAGACACTACAAGCAATTGGGATTTCTCGACGGGATGTCATCTATTATCCCACAGTAACGAAAGGTTCAAAAGGAAAGCTCCAAGACATATATGGTCATGTTACTTTGGATCTAAAGGTGGATTCTGCTCGCACCAAAGCCAAGTTTCATGTAATCAAAGAGGATGAGGAGCACGACATGATCTTAGGGCGTCTCTGGCTCCATGGGAAGAAATTTGTGCCTACAATCTCACCAGTAATCATCAAAGGCCAAGAGTTCATGTTTGACCAAGAAAGCTGCAACGTGGGAAAGCTAGAGTACCGCGTGGGGTCCGAAACTCTGGTGATATTCAAAGAGGTATGTGAAAGTGATTTGAAATACTTTATTCAGAATTATTTAGTTCATGGAAATCCTATCCAACGTGTCCCTACACAAGGATTGGATAATTCTCCGACTTGGGGACTTGATTGCATCAAGTCTATCAAACCCTATGAGGCACCTCAAGAGGAAATCAAGGCCACTTCCAATAAGTGGGTTCGGGCGATAAGGTTATGCGACACACTAACCGAAGAGTAACTTCTATTCCGGGGTCCATACCAAATTGGGAGGGACCTTATGTCATATCGCGAGTCATGCCTAATGCCCGATACATGATAAGCGCAATATATGAGCGACCTTCAAACATGGTGATCAATGGCAAGTGGCTCAAGAAGATATGAAGATTCACTTTCTAATTCCTTCAAAAGAAAAGTGCAAGCAATCTCTTGCCTTTTAACAATTACATTCAAAAATTCAAATTCAAAACCTATGAGTTCAAAACCATCAATTCCTACAAACCCTTTGTTCATAAAACCAAATAAAAGCAAAATAAAAGTCTACTGAGAAAATGTTTTGCTCCTGAAGCTCTTCAGAAACAACCATCTAATGAAGATCTCGCTCCTTCATCAGCTGCCTTCTTTATTAACGCAATATGAGCAGTCTTCTTCTTCACCTCTTCAGTTAACTTACGGAGTTCCTCAGTCATGGCAGCATGATTCCTCTCTTCCTGCTTCACCAATTCATGGGTGAATTTGCCAACAGCAGCACGCCTTGTTCGAATGTATTGGATTCTCTCCTGAAGCCACAACAAGTTGGGTTTGAAGTTTTCGAATGTAACAATCATCTCTTCTGCTTCATTTAGCGCCTCATTGGTCATGTCTTTTAGTGGGGTGGTATCCATCTTCGAAATCAAGTTCATAAGGCCAGCTGCAACACCTGCAAGCGTATGAAAGTGGGCACACCTTCCAGCAATAATAAGGTGACCATAGCAATTCCATATTCTCCTATATAGTGGGACGTGTCCCTCGGGGACATTAAATCCTCCCACTAATGTATGACCAGGGAGAATTGTTTCATGGGGAGGATTATATGCCAAACCAGCATGAGGAAACTCAAGAAGAGTCCACCTAGTTGGAGCATGTACTTCAACAATGTCAATATTCTCATAGGCTTGTGTTTCATTATTGACAAGCTGAAAGAAGGTTCAAAGCAAGCAGAAGTTTAATAATATGTTTCAAGCTACATGATGAAAGCTTAACATAAGAAGATGATCGAATTTACCTCAGCAATAGGAGGATTCTCATCATCAACATCGTCAAAATCCTTACTGAAGTTTTGACCATCACTGATCTTTTTACCGACGAAGCAACTATCTTCAATCTCTTCGTTACCACCAGAAGGCTGCAAGAGCAAACAAGGTGAGAATAAAATACTGGAATATATTGCTTCAAATTAAAAGAGTTGAAAATAACATGTGTAGCATCAAGTGTTACGAAAGATTTGGGTCCTGTTGTTTCTCCACTTTTATTTCGCTCCGTAGTCGTGCCATTCGGAGTTGCTCCACGAAGAGTGAGCTTTGGCCAAAGGGAGTGAATGAAGCATTCTCAAAGTCTGGAGCAAGTCCATCCTACATCAAATAAAGAATAAAAGTCATTGAAAGAAGATATATCAAAGGATTCGCGACGTTATCGTGAAGAAGTAATTTTCTGACGTCTGAATTTTTACGAAGTACAGCGAAAGATTCAAAATCTGTACAAATCCGTAAGACATATGAAGAAACTTTCTTCACGAGAGTTGTTCGTATGGATGTTTCCTATCACGTGCTAAAAGGGCTTAATTTTTGGAGCAATCTACTGGCCGGAATGATTTTTCTACTAAACAGCGTACAGACTGCAACATTCCTAGACGCGGCGCCAACTTGTGGCACATGAAATAACGAGCAAAACAGCATGGAATTCAGATTTTCTTCTTTGAGGTGAAAGCTACTGAAGTCCTTTTTCTAAATTGGGGTCAACCATCGAAATCCGCCATCGGATGAAGATTTTATGGCCATTCTCGTGACGCGACTCGAAACAGGAAAATCTGACGGGATTTTTACTTTTCTACTAAAAGTGAAAATGTAGCAAAGAGAATGAAGTCTTATCGTTACCCAATCCTTTGCCAACGGATTGGGGACTTGATTATCACTTAAAGGAGTCGCCATGGAGTTGTTTCTAGCTGGGGAAAATGATACTCCACCCGGAAGACGGTTGACACCGAAGGATACAGTTTCAGTATTGGTCTCTTGTGTTGCGACGCCAACGAACTTCTGATTAGGCGGAGTTGGCTGCACAAAAGAGTCATGAATAAGATTTCAATATTATCACAAGTTAAGCTTGTGCGAGTACTCCAAAGTACAAGGTCCAGATCGGGCTTCATGTTTGTG
>JAJJMA010257533.1:0-14149 GCA_023529015.1 Papaver nudicaule | reverse complement strand
CTTCTTCTTCTTCTTCTTCTTCTTCTTCTTCTTCTTCTTCTTCTTCTTCTTCAAGTCCTTCATTCTTCTTCTTATTCTTCGCATAGCCTTCTTGTTCATCATCAACCCCAAGCGTAAGCGGCCTCCTCATCCTCGATGTCACTGGATGAGACATCGAGGTCTTCGCTATCAAAGGGAGGGAGTGTCTGGTGTTGCTGCTGCTCCTGGGTCTGTTGTTGGTGCCGGTGTTGGTGGTGTTGGGGTGCTGGTTGTGGCGGGAGAACATGTGGAAGATGAACCTTGTTGAACTCCGTCTCTCACATATTTCTCTGGAACTTATTCATGTTCAAAGTGTTCTTTGACATAATCTTGTTCTTGTTGAAATTCTGAAAATGTTGCTCCTGAGAAAGCCAGCTTTTTTGAAGCTGTCAGACTACTATGTTCTATGAAGGGATCTTGCTTCCTTAGCCTTCCGCTCGTGTTCCAACCATGCATCCATGTTAAAAGCGCCAACAGTTCCAGCTTGAGATTCAACCCTTGCCTATTTTGACGCCTTCTGACCTCCACCCCTAGTCTTCTTGCTACAGTTGTTCACATTCAGATTAAAATTTTCATTGTTAACATTATCGGAATCAGTTGGTGGCTGTGATGATGAACCTGACAAAGAACTAGGACCTCCTTCATGGAAATACGAGAGTATGGGGATCTGGTGTGTGCTTCATATCCATCCAAGGCATGGGGGTTGAACCGGTTCAAAGATTTCAGAATGTGGTAACAACTTTCATACTGGAAACCCTTGGGGCTACACCTTTGCCACTCATTCCTTCATCATCGTTCAACATCAACATCAGTCTTCCCACTCCTCCTATGCAGATTCATTTGCATTTTGGCGGCGACATATTCATTTGTCTCCCTGTTGATCGCTCCAAAGCGATGTGACAATCCTTCGGAGTCACGTTCATTCACATTTAAACACTCGAAACAGAATTATTCGAAAATCCAGTTCCAGAACGTGGTTCGTTGCTGCACGCCATTGATGGAGTCCTTGGTGAAGAGCACGTAAGCTCTACAGATCAATTCATCTTCATTCATAGTAAATCTTGGACCACGATGTCTCCTGACAACAGTAGAAAGAGTGGCAATAAGAGTGACATCAAGATTAACATGAGCTTTTCCAGGTCGTTGGTTCTTCCTTGGAGGCATGATTAAATTGATTGAGTTTGGAATAATGTTTTTTCCAAAGTTCTTTAGATTGACGAAACAAGAAGAGAAGTTCTGCTCTGGAGTGTAGAAAAGCTTGGAATGCTTGGTGTGCTTTGGAAATGTTCAAAATTTTGGTATTTATAGGGGAAAAATAAAATGGTTGTTGAGTTTCGAATTTCAGCAGCTAACACAAAAAAAAAAAAAAAAAAAAAACCCCGCAACTAGTACCGAGGGCGAGCGACCTATGTTAGGCCGCCAACAACTCAACTAAGCCCCTAACAGGGACCGCTCAGCTGATCTTACGCCTCACCCGGTAAACCAACATTAATATTGGTTTGCCAGACCATTTTGGTGGTTTGCACCTTCCATAGTGGCACCAAAAGGGAAAATCTGGTTTGTTCACCCCCATAGGAATTGCCCTAACACTTAACAAATCGATCTCTTCCATTTTTGATTCTGAAAAGAAGAAAACCAAGTGATTACAAAACCTAAAATAAATAGAAAAACATGTAATAAATTTTTTGTTTAGAACCCTAACTTTTTCATTAATGGAATACATTTCTTCACCAATAAATATCTTTCTTCTTATTTTCTTTCATTTTCTATTGGAGGACATCGGCCAACAAAAAAATTCATTAGAGGTACTTAAAAGAGGTACCTCAACCCGATAAATATAATTGACAGGGGAAAAAAAAAACTGAAATGGGATTCAATCACTCAAAGAGAAGAAAACGAAAATAAGCCAAAAAAGACCAATAAAACTCAACCGTTGCATTCATTTTTTTCCAAATGCACCACCATATTACAGCCGACAACTTGTTGCAAATGCCACTGAGATGCTCATCACCCCGTCAACAGTCACTATGTAATTTCTTTCTCTTTTTCTTTGAGGCCTCACGACCATGCACAATAAATATCTTTTCTCTCCCTTCTCTTTTTAACATTTCCTTTTCCTCCCGGAAGTAAATGATGAAACTATTAACTGTTGTTCTACACTATTTACAGTGGGTTTTATTCTATCTTACAGTTGATGCAGTTTTCTTTTTAGCAAAAGATACTAGGTTTCAAAGTTTTTTTTTTTTTTTTTTTTAATAACCTTATTTGCTGCACTCATCCTATGATAGATTATACACTTTGCAAAAACACTTTGGACTTGGAAAAATACTACCAAAGTTGATAGGGTGTCACTGTCTTTCATACCCTTCAAAAGTTGGATAAAACGAAAATCGAGATACCGGTATATCGTCAAGATGTAGCTGCTGGTAGACCAATAACCAAAAATTTCCTTAAAAAAACAGAATTTGGTTAATCTTGTAATATCTCTCTTATGCAAAGGATTTTCATGGTATTGACAATATACTGTTGGAAAGCAAAGACCAAAGGTAGAGAAAGTCAAAAATGAGTCCTTTCATTTCATTCAAGCTCTTCTTCTGTATGGATGGGTCATGAAGAAGAAGTTGCAGCAGAGATCTCTCTTGTCTCAAATTTCTCTTCAAAATAAATAAAGAAACTTCAGGTTCACTTCTCTCTGTACCTCTCTAACATTTCCACGTACTTCTTCAAATTTCTCAATTCCAAAGCAAACCAGTCCAGTTTCTGTTAATCTTTCCTACAATTTGTTGGTTTTCGATAAATTTTGTTTTGAAATCTGAGAAAAAAATCGGTTATAGTGTTTTCCTTTTGTTGTTGTATTTCGTTTTTGGTCTGTTCTCAATTTCCAAGAAGAAGTCACGTTAGGGTTTTAGATAGTTTATGTTGTTGTCTGTACTCTGAAAATTCTCAGATTATTAGCTGTTTACTGTAAGTGGGTTTGTTTGTTTTTCTTCATTACTTTAATTCTTCCATTTCTTATCCCCCCACCCCCCTTTTTTTTTGTCTATATTCTGTAAAAAAATTGAAAATTGTTTTTGTTTGATAAAATTTGGGGATTTTTTAGTTGGATCTAAGAGAAGAAATTGTTGATTTTTATATGATTGTAAATCCATCCAGCTTAGCAGAATATTGGAGTTGTTGTTGTTAGTACTTTTGTTCATTTTGTTATTCCTAATCTTGGTATTTAACAAAGTTAGTGTTTTATGCTTCCAAGGTCGAATCTTTTTTGCTACCTGCCCTTTGTTTTGTTTTTGTCTCTCCCTTTCTTTCTAAAACCCATTTCATTCTTGAAGCAAAGAAAATGGATTGAGTTCAAATCATACATAGTATATCAAGCTTTGAGAGGAGGTATGTTCTGTCTTCTTCAAGGATAATACAATCTATGTTACATTCTTTGTTTTTCTAGTTCATGAGATAAAGAATCTATGCTGTGATATTTTTGAAGTGCTGAAATAGAGATAAAGAGAGAGGGAGTGAATGTTATTTGTTCTTATGCTGGATTTCATAGAAGTATGAGTTTATATTTGGTGGAGGAAGTGTTATAGGTTTGCTCGAGCAATTAACACTAGGATTCCATCTGGTTTAGTTGTTGTTTTGAATTTTATTTGGGGGTTTGTGTTAGTTATTGATCAGAAATGGCAGAATGTAAACCCATGATGCCGAATTTAGAAGGGGAAGAAAATGTGATCGCTGCAACACATCATATTGTAAGGGCATTAGGGACGAGTAAGAATTTGACGCCGGAAATGAGGAAGATCTTGGAAGATCTCGACACCCAGTTGTCTACTATGGCCCTAACCGCAGAAAACAAAGAGAAGGAAGTTAGTGATTTTGAAAAAGAGTTCTCCTCGATTAAAGAGAAGATTATGAAATGGGATTCAGATGAATCTATGATATGGGATTGTGGAGTTGATGCAGCTACTGAATATCTTCAGGCCATTCATCAAGCTCAAAACTTATCAGAAAGGTTAGGAGCTTTGTCTGTGAATGCAGACGGGCAAGAAAATGAGCTTCTGCAAGGGGTTCACAGTGTTCTTCAGATTGCCATGGCAAGGCTTGAAGAAGAGCTCACGCACATTCTTGCTCAGAATAAACAGTCATTTGAACCGGAGCACATGTCCTTCCGTTCTCATGAAGAAGATATCAATTATGAGGACTCATTTGTCTCTGTTGAGGATGACCCTAACGAGGAATCACTTCGGAGAGATAGCAGTAGCAAAAATCCGGAGGACTATATCATCGATTTGGTTGATCCAGTTGTAATTTCTGATCTGAATAGAATTGTGAACACGATGTTCAGTTCCGGTTTTGATCAAGAATGTTGTCAGGCTTACATTAACATCCGTAAAGATGCTTTAGATGAGTGCCTCTACCTACTTGAAGTAGAGAAACTGAGCATTGAGGAGGTACTGAGGACAGAATGGAGTAACTTGATTGTCAGGATCAAGAAGTGGAACCGAGCTATGAAAATCTTCCTGCGTGTCTATCTTGCAAGCGAGAAACAACTCTGCGATCAGGTATTTGGGGAGTTCGAATCAGCTAAGCAGACTTGTTTTGTGGAGATTTCTAAATCTCCGATATTTCAGCTCCTCACTTTCGGTGAAGCTATAGCTATTGGACCCCGGCAGCCAGAGAAGTTGTTTTTGATACTTGATATGTACGAGGTCTTATCAGATTTGTTACCTGATGTAGATGTTTTGTTCATTGAAGAGGCTGGGTCTACTGTTAGATTTGAGTGTCGAGAGGTCCTCAAAAGATTGGGTGATTCTGTTAGAGGAACTGTTTCGGAATTTGAGAATGCAGTTGGGTCAAATGTCTCAACTAATCCATTTGCTGGAGGAGGTATCCATCATTTAACCAAGTACGTCATGAATTACATCAAGGCCCTTACTGGTTATAGTGGTACCCTGAATCTGCTTTTTCTCGAGGCCACTGATGAAGATGATACTATATCATTAATGCCTAATACGCTCCCTGCTGTCAGCGATGAAGAATATGAGAATGAAAGCTCAAATTTTAGTGCATCCCCAATGGCTTACCATCTCAGGTCAATCACTTCACTTCTGGAGTCAAACCTTGATGTGAAGTCGAAACTGTATCGTGATGCGGCTTTGCAGCAATTCTTCCTCATGAATAACATCTACTACATGGTACAAAAGGTTAAGGGTCCAGAACTCAGGCCCCTATTTGGAAATGACTGGATCAAACAGCGCAATGGGAAATTCCAACAATATGCAATGAACTATGAGAGAGCGACTTGGAATTCTATCCTATCGCTACTGAAGGAAGAGGGTATGTGTACTCCTGGTTCACATTCGGTATCAAAGAAAGTTCTAAAGGAGAGGTTTAAAAGCTTTAATCTCGCATTTGAGGAGGCGTACAAGAGCCAAACTGCATGGTTAATCCCAGATATTCAGCTTCGAGAAGATCTTCGTATCTCAGTGTCACTGAAAGTAATTCAGGCATACCGAACCTTCATGGGAAGACATGAAGGTACACTGGACAGCAGGAGCACTGAAAAGTACATCAAATACAATGCAGAAGATTTGGAGAATTTTATCTTAGATCTCTTCGAAGGGTCTCCAAGATCATTGCCGAACTCTCGCAGGCGCTGATCAAGCTTCATCAGGTTTCATTTTCTTTTCCTGTCTGTCTCAAGTTTCATATATTATACTTTGTATCCGAAAAAAGAAAACGCGAAATTATATATGTTAATCAGTTGCTTCATGTCCAAAGCTGGACATAGATTGTTGAGTTTGCAGTTTGTACTTCTATATCACTGGTGCAGTCATTCCAGGGAAATTTAGATGAATGTAATTGTTTTTACTGGTAGACATACAAGGTTAGGTTTGATGTTAACATAGCTACTGCATACTAATGGAATTCCTTATCAAAGTAAATATGTACAAATCTGTCTCAAATTCATTATATCTGTTTCAATGTTATTGATCATAACCACAAACTCTCGCATTACAGTATATACCTGGCGCTTTCATTAGGAACTCAAAATCGGGATGCCAGGAAACTTAGAGCCTCTACTTTTACTGTTTTACTGTATTGTAATGTCAAACTGCATAGATTTCTATCTGTCTTAATTACTTATGGTTTGCGCCCGCCTCCGTATGATTCGCCTAACAGTGATTTTAGGCCACACATCAATTTAAGGGTTTGCAGTAGAGAATGATAATGATTTGCAGCATATTGAATATGAACTTGTGTTCTGAAAAGTTGTATGAATGTAGACAGGATGTAGAGAATTTAATGTGTTCACTAACAACTAACTACTCGTCTTTACCACAATTTAAAGCTGCACTTTATCTAGTGTTTTCTTTTTTGTTTCAACAGCTAATCATGGATATCAATCATAGAATACTATAAAAACAAAGTTGTGTTACCTACCTGTTGTTATTTTGGATTTTGTTTAACTATATCTTACTTTCTTGACAAAATTTCACTTTTAACTAACCTTAATAATTACTTTAAAAAAGTAACTTACGTTTAGCTTAATTGGTGTTATTAGAATTTATTATGCTGTTATAAAACTGGATTTGGATTGGGAATTGGTGGTTTGCTAGACACAAGCACATGCACCATTTCATTTTTCCCATGTAACTGTCTGTATCCTACAGGCTTGAATTTTTCTCGGTTTAGTTCCGTGTTGGCCCATGTATTGGATCCGTGGTATTCTGTTTGATCTATGTTGTTGTTGTTGTTGTTGTTGTTGTTGATTTGATTCTTTAGAACGATACAGAAATATAAACTGATACAAATGATGATTCTTTAGAACGATACAGAAATATAAACTGACACAAATGATAGTAGTTGAACATCATACTTATTATTGATGATAATGGAAGAAGTTTAATTATAAAGATGATGATGATTCCCTCCCAGATAGACTGGAGACGGTGTAAGATGAATATAATATCTGCGTTGCTGTATGAAAAACAGGGACGAAGTCGGAGTACTCGCCATTTATATTGTGCGGTAACGTCGGGCAGACAGTTGCTTTCCATTGATGTCAAACTTGACTTTCTCTTGACCACCAAGGAATGTTTTAACTGTCGAAGCGGAGCGAAACACAACACGAGCATACTGGGGCTGCTTCCTTTCCTGCGGTTGTACCCTTTCAATACAATTACCATATAGTCTGCAAAGTAAACAACATGGTTAATGAAAAACCACGGCTTAACCATGAACTACTACTAATTCGGCAAGTAGAAAATGATACAAGTACTACATACCCAGCAAAGTATTCCATTAAATCTCTGTCAGACATAGGAGACCCCCGGTGAAATGCGACGATGATTGATCTTCTCTCCTCTTTCAGAACATGCTTTGCAGACAACTCACTTCTATATCTATCTGCCTCGAAGACTAGAAAAGTGGTAGATTGAAGGAACCCGGGTTTCTTTTCCACTGCCTTCTGCAAGATATCGTAGAAAGCCTTAATACAGACTTCATTCACTTTTCGAGTAATTTCACTTATCAAAGTAGACCTATTCTCATACAAGAATGACAAGGAGAAGTCTCTGTTATTATCCAAGAAACTCTGTGTCAATGGAAGCACATTGATGTTCTTTGACTTCGGAGGGGGTATCTTTGATGTCATGCAACTGAATATCAGAATTGTTTCGTCGGCCACTGCATCCACCACATGGTCTTGATACACTATCAGCATTGGAACGATATATGGAAGACCAGCATCTGCTAAACACATCCAAAATGCCATAACATCAATGCTACGGAAGGGGTCTCGACATAGATGCATTACTAGTCGAGAGTACAGTTCCCGATCATCTCGATGATATGAAGGGGCTTTTTCGATTTTAGAAGGAGCCATGGCTCAACAAGTTATGCTGTATAAATAACAAAATGTGCACAACGAAATGTAGGACATAAGAACAGACGGGTAGTTGTGTGAAATTCCATTTCCGGTTGTCATTTTTATAGCAAAATGGTGCTCTTTCGCAAGTGTCTTTTGGCGCTCAAAGATGTCTGTACACCAGGAGATGTGATTTTTCAGGTACTACACAACGTTTCACAAAATTTGATTTTTCTTTGCACCGGTAGACGTGACTCACCGGTTCAAACAGGCCACTGCCGATTTGACTCAGTTATCTCCGTTTTAATCAGGCCAAAGTCGAACAGTTCCTTAAAAAGAAACTTTCTTGGATAATCTAATTCCGGTCAAAATCAAATCACAAATAGATTAATTCTAGAGTTTCCTTATCGCATTTTTGAACGGTTGAGATTAATTATAAAAATAAATAAATAGTTTAAGAGTATTTCGTAAACCCTTCCACACGATCATTTCTGGGGTTTTGCTGAAGTGAGAGTAAACATCGCAAAAGGGGTAGAAAAGTTCTAGAAGGTTTGATTTCGTTTGGTTTCTTCTTCGATCTGAATCTTAGATTCAGATATTGTTTTGTGTTAATCTGTTTAATAAAGGTAGATTTTAGGGTTTGATGTCTTCCTAATCTATAGATTCAATTAGGGTTTGATGTCTATATAGATTCATTTAGGGTTTGATTTATTGATTGATTGAAGCATCTGATTTGTGTTGTGTTATAGGTTTTAACAATGGCCTTCATGAGTAAAGTTGGAAATCTGCTTAGGCAGAGTGTAAGCAAGAACATTAACTCAGAGTTGTCTGGATCCAATCCATCTATTTTCCAAGCAATAAGGAGCATGTCATCTTCCAAAGTTTTCGTTGGAGGTGTTTGTTTTTTGATTTTTTGTTCTCTTTTAATCAAACCCTAAAATACAGATGATTATATTGTGGGAGTATTATATTATAGTCTGATTTTGTTGTGGTGTTTTTAGGGTTATCTTGGAATACCGATGATACATCTCTTAGACAAGCTTTCGAAGCACATGGGGAAGTTGTTGAAGGTATTTTTTTCTGGGCTTAACTCAAAAATGATTTGTATGAGTGACTACTTCACATTAAATTGAAAACCAAGGAGGATGTTTTGCTGTTCTGAAATATGGCTATGTGTGGAGTTTATTGCACTTTGTATTTTTTGACTTGTCTAAAATATGGCTGAATGGTCTGTTGCAGCAAGAGTCATCACGGATAGGGAGAATGGAAGATCTAGAGGCTTTGGGTTTGTCACTTACAGATCCACTGAAGAGGCTACTCAAGCCATCAGTAGTTTGGACGGACAGGTACGTGCTGCTACATGTTATGCATATCATTTTTGATTCAATGTCTATAAACATTGCTTATCTATGTGTCTATTTAAATTCTTGTACTATATTTGAATGTGTAAAGTAATAGGAATTCAGTTTTGACCATGGAAACATTATTGCAGAATCGTGATTAAGAAATTGTGACATGTTAATAGCATCTAATATTTGGACTAATGTCAGATGGTCACTCCCATTTTACCCTGGAAACTGCCAGTCCAAACTTGCTGTTCCAAATCTTTCTGTTGGATCTACCATCCCAGTGTGATCACATTTTCATCATTTACTTATTATTCGATAAAAACTAGTAATATGTTTCTGATCTATGACGAGTTTCTTCCTTGGTTTGATATTGTAATCTGCTTTACAGAATGTTGATGGTCGAGCGGTGAGGGTGAATTATGCAACTGAACGGCCATCAGGAGGAGGATTTCGAAGTGGTGGTGGAGGTTACAACAGTAGTTACAACAATGGGGGTGGCTATAGTGGTGGGGGTGGCTACAACAGTGCTGGTGGGGGTGGCTACAACAGTGCTGGTGGGGGCTACAATAGTAGTGGAGGTTACGGAGGGCGTGGTAACACTTATAGTGGTGCTGGAGGCGGTGGTGGTTATGATGGTAATTATGCAAGTGGAGGCACTGCTGACGGAAATTTTAGTGTTGCTGGTGGTGTAGGTGGCAGTGAAAGCAACTTTACCGGTGGTGAATCTGGTGATAGCAGCTTTGCAAGTGGTGGCTACACAGGCAACACTGGAGGTTCGTTTGACCAGACAGGTCCTTTGGAAGGGAGTTTCACAGCTGATGATGGCCAGCCAGCTGACTATGCCAACAGGCAAGGTTGATAGAAAACATCACTTCAGGATGGAAAAATGGACTGTGAGACATTGAGTTGTTAGAACTGTCTTTGGTGTTTTATGCATGTAAAGAAACTTAAGTGGGATGTTCTTTTCTTTGTTTTGCATTCTGAACCTCTTTTTAATTGAACTTAGAAACCAATAACTCGTGTTCTCCTGGTTACATGCGAAGATGTTTTGTAATAAGCTTTTCAACTCGGGTACCTTTTTTAAGTAGCTGCTATTTTTTTTTCCCCTCTATTTGCAATTAGCAGCCAATTTTTTTATTTTTCTTCTTCTTCTTAACAGCCTTTATTTGTGAACTTTAGAGAGAGATCCATAGTGGTTGGTTGGTTTGTTTTTTGAATTGACAGGTTTAAAAGCAGAAATAAACTATACCAATTACAGTTTACTGATGTTTTTTGAATTGACAGGTTGGACTTCTATCAACCTGTCTACAAGAATCACCTCATGTTCTCATTAATCTGATTCTGTGAATCATGGTCATGAAATCGAACCCTCTTCCATTTTGTTAAACTTGGCCCTTGTCATCAGCAGAGAAAACTGATGTTGAAGTGTGCACATCCTTCCCTAACGACCTCCTTTTGAGGAGGCTCGGTACTACAGAAGCTGCTGGTTTCTTACAAGCTTCTGCATTAGAAAGCAATTGTGCATAAAATCCCCTGGTTCTAGGACGACTGACCTGCTGTGGTTTATCATACACACCTACGGCTTCTTTCAGGAGCTTTTGGCCCGGGTATTCCAGAAGCAACACCATCTATCTGTAATTTCTTTAATTGCTGTGAAGCGAAAAAGATATTACCAATTATCTCAGTTCTGCCGGAAGTCAAGTTGTAGGAAACTATAAATCAAGGATCCCAGCCGTTCCAACGTGTAGGATACTAGCGACCTCATGACGCATTTGCTGGGTCTAAAAGTTTCTATATGTAAAGAATGACCACCCTAAGATGTTAGTGCAAGACTACAGCGTCGTTTTCAAAAGTTAACATCAATGGGTATGTTACGATTATGCAAATGGTTACTGGCAGAGCAAAACACATTTTCTGTCGAGTACCCTGTAATGTAATCTGTACAACTCAAAAATGAATAAAGGAGCCTTTCTACTTTCTAAATTCTAACTATAACTTCTCATCCAATGAAAACAACAATTTTTGAGCATTTAAAACTAAGGGAGAACCTTTCTTGGTTTTCTCCACAATCTTCTGTATCAGTAGCCTTCCCATCTCATCCCCATCGTCATCATCATAGTCATCATCTCCATTTTCTTCCTCAAACTTCCTAACTTCATTTGATAGGTTAAATCTTGAGAACCTCGCCAATGTCTTTTCCTTGTCACTAATTGAGGACATCGGTGTCGGGTACCTTTCTTTGATCACTTTAACTTGCTGAAAGGACCCATTTTCTGCTGTTCTGTTCCAGTTTGAAAAGCGATTTCGTTCCCAGTGTAATTTTTCGCTGTTAATTTGGTTTTCATAACGCTCTGTTGTTGGAGTATGTTCCTCCTCTTCATCTGTAAGATGAACTCCCAAAAGTTCCTCGTAAGTCTCGTTGTAAGAATCCAGAGCATCACCAGACAGATTTAGAACCAAAGGTTGTGCAATTGAGTTATCTTCATCTAAAGTAAGACTCTCCTGAGATGAAGACCTTGGTCCCCCATTTGAGTAGTTCCGCTGCTGCTTGTACTCCATCAGGGTTACTCTTTTCTGGCTATTTTGGAGTTCAGATTCGAGTTCCCCAATTCTTTCTTCCAGTCTTGATTGGATGACTTCATGTAACCGCAAGCTCAGTGCTCGAGGTGATACTGCGTAGTTCACATTTTCAGTTACAGTGGTAGAGGTTCCACTTGCGTCCTTATCTGAGTCCGCTCGGAAATCAGCACCCCCTTTCACCATGTCAGGTCTCAGTTCCCCTTTCACGATGTTGCCGACTAAGTCTGGATCGAGCTGCAAACACAATTACCAAAAATTCAGAACCATATTGGGCCCGCAGATAGAATACATCAGGAATATACAAGTTTAAGAAAGTTCAGATCCTGAGCGGAAATGGTGCACTGGTTATATCACAAGTTGAGCACACCAGTTCCAACTAACAACAAGGAGTCACGATTAGACTGCTAGGAACTTTACATGCCGTCCTTTTCAGATATTCACAGAAATTGCGACCCATTAAGATATGGTACTCGTCATTGAGCAACTAGTCAGACTTATGGTACAGAAAGGCGACAAATGACATATGGTACTTGTCATTGAGCAACTATTCAGACTTATGGTACAAAAAGGCGACAAATGACATGATAGTTTGTACCAATGATAGAAGTTTGTACACTAAAAACTAAACCTCCAACTCTAAAAAAAAGGATCTCTAAGATCAATTTGCATGCTTACCTCATCGAGACCATACAATTTTCCTTCCAAACTAGATGCTTGCATGTTTAGTTCCAACCTTTCTAATTCAGCTTCAAGCTCTGCTTCAATTTTCATCATTTCCGAGTTCTCCTCTAGCTCAAGTTTCTGAGTATCTGATCTTTTATCACCATAATTCAAAGATGACAGCTCAGAAGAGAATGAAGTCAAACCCACATTATGAAAGGAATGCTCATTGGTTTCTTGGGATTCATCATCATTAGGTAGTTCCTTCACTGTAAGTGAATCTTTCATCTCGAGCTCCTCCTGTAGATCATGTACCAAGTTCTCAGTCTGCTTTAACAGCCCATGTAACTTGTCAACTTCTCTTTTATTTGCTACCAGGGTAGACATCACCCCAACAGTTATCCCAAGGCAGAAAAGAAACATCCCATTGGCTGATCCCGGCGACACTGAAATATTGATAAGGTTAGACCACCCTAATATGCACCTTACAATCTCACAAGACAATAAACCTTCTTGTGCCTTCAGATAAAAACTAACAGATTAATCAATTAAGATGCGGCGCAAAAAAACTGGAAACAGAAAATAACTCTAAAGAAAGATAGTGAAGTATTAACTAGCGCATCTTAGAATGCATTCTACAAGATAATTGCATGGTACCAGCACAATCATGAATAAGGTTCTATACTATAGCACAAACAAACTTGTACCACATAATGAATACAAGAGTCCAAGAAGAATGTGTGAGTAATGTGATATTACCTTGTGACATGAAGTTTTTTCCCATGACCTTGCAACTGCTTATCTTTCCAACTTGCCCCTTCGCTCTTTTTTGTTTCATATCCAATGGACGAAGATGTGGAACCCCGAATACTACATCCCTTCCATTAGCATCAAAACTATTATAAACAACACTTTCTCCACTCTCCAACTGTACACTAAGAGAATCACTGGTCGCTCTACTAATTACTCGGGTTCCATCCCTCACAACAAGTGGCCTCACAGTTTGTCTAGAAGGAGATGGAAATGCACTGAAAACATATTCTTCCATCTCAACGTGTTCCTTATAAAGCTGAGCTACAAGACAACTTTCTAAAGAACTTAATGGTTTACCAGAAAACCCACGAGCACGTCTGCTTCTAAGAGAGCTTCCACTTTTCGTATAGGACTGAAAAGAACTCATTCCTCCTCTGCAATTTGAAGGTAATCTATCACTAGATTCACCACCCCCTTCGCTACTTCCCATGATCATTTTCCCTTTATCTTCATTATTCATTTTATTACGAACACCAGGCGCCAAACTCGATAACGAAAGTATATTGTAACCATCAAATCCACCATAATTCCCCAGCATTTCATCATCAAATCCACTAGTAGACACCATTTCTGAATCACACAACCTTGTCATTTTCTCATCCAAACTACCCAATACTTCATTTCTACTTGTAGAAGCTTCTTCTTCAATTCGTTTACGACCAAATCTTCGGAACGGACAAGTCTTATTACGGACCTGTTCTAGTACTGTCTGTGAACTAGATTTCCCAGCAGCAATGAAATCCCCTGAACATTCCTCTGTCTCCTTTGATTTTTTTTGCCAATGCTTAGCTAATCCAGCACCAGCTGCTGCTGCAACAACCCACAAATCCATTTTTCACCTCTCAAAACACCATAAATTTATCTAAAC
>JAJJMA010257518.1:0-10853 GCA_023529015.1 Papaver nudicaule | reverse complement strand
ATTAGACCGTAAAAATCGTTCTTTGAGGCAATTCGTAATCTACCAGATTTCCGAATTTGATTAGGAAACTAGAATATCATGGATTCAATAAAGACCATACTCATCTAGGACTTGGATCAGCGGGACCCATAAGTAGAGGCAGCTCAAGGATGAATAAGTGGGACCCTCAATCTATGGTGTGTGATAAAAGTGGGCCATAATATTGTTTTGTAGGCGACCTATGAAAGTGGGGTCTACAAGAAGAGTTGCGCTAGCAACAAAAGTGGGGCCGTGGCAAGAGCCACGGCCAAGGGATAAAAGTGGGGCCGTGACTAGAGTCACGACCAAGAGGGAAAGAGGTGGGGTCGTGGTAACAACCACGACCAAGCCACAAAAGTGGGGCCACGCATTAGGCGTGGCCAAGCTCTATAAGTGGGGCCGCCTAAACTACAACCAAGCCAATAAAGTGGGACCATGATATCAGGTTATAACCAACCAAAGAAAGTGGGACCAACCTAAATCATAGTCAAACAATAAAAGTGGGGCCGCGGCATGAGTCACGACCAATGCCAAAGTGTGGGGCCGTGGCATGAGCCACGGCCAAGACCAAGCTAGGGACGCAAGTGGGATGGGATGGACCCACACAAGGATGCGAGCTAGGATGGGTAAGCAAGGATGGACGTGAGTTTAGGATGGGATGGTCGTGTGGGCCACCCATCCATGGATGTGAGCTAGGCAAGCAAGGGACGCGAGTTTTAGGACAAGCAAAGGATATGTGTGGGCTAGCTAAGCAAAGGGATGCGTGAGCTAGCTCAGCAAGGGAAGGGAGGTGGGTTTAGGATAAGCAAGGGGACGTGAGCATGAGCATAGGCTAAGGCACGGGCACGGGCACATGCGCATGCATAAGCTAAAACGCGTGCACAAGCACAGGCGCATGCATAAGCTAAAACGCGTGCACATGCACAGGCGCATGCATAGGTGTTTTACGTGTAGACTAGGGATGTGGACCAAGCTACTAGGCTATGGTCGTGAAAGATCAAAATATGGCTATAGTGACCAACTTTCTTATCCCTTTTGTAAAATAAATTCATACCTTGTCTCGAGCTATTCCAAGATGCCAAAATTGATGCAAAATTACTCTTGCAACCTCCTCGCCAAAAACCACCATCACAGTACTAACCAGATGTATCTTGATTTCTTGAATTCTTCAACTTCTCCCTTGAGTCTTGATGTGTTCGTTTAACTCTTGTTGATGAATTCGTAGACATCACTTACAACATATCCATCTCAAACAAGTTTAAGCTTACATGGGTTAATATGCTAATCCCACATGTTGTTTGTGCAAAAAGTAAGAATCTGAGCAAACTTTTAAAGTATGTGTATCAAAACTTTTAAAGTGATTCTACTCATTCTTGATATGAAGCTTCTTCTTAACTTTATTTACTCCCCCTTACTTGATACTTTGGAAAAAGTACAACAAGTAAGCACATGATGTTCTCCCCCTATGGTTATGAACCATAAGAACAAGAACCATATGTATTCTCCCCCTATTTGTCACAAAAATATGACAAAGTAGTTTGAGACTAGGGTTTCAAAAACCTATGGAATATGTTAAGCTAAGTATTCGCATACCAAGTTTAAGATGGTATAACTAGGAAATCCGAACGAAGATTCCTAAGTTCTCATCTTTTGGAGAAATATAGATACACTTTTCTCCTAATATTCCACAACCACGCTCCCCAAAAAGATTTGTTATTAAGCGCAAGCTCATTTAAGAACTCTCCCCCCATGTGGTGTTATTCAATAAAGAACAACCTACAAAGCGTAACATGGACAAAACAATTTTAATGTTATCCAGTATTCCTTTGTTTATAATCTCTTTTCCTTAGCCAGATTTTTGGAAAAGAGTATATGATTCTGAGTTTGTGAAAACTCTAAAATTCATACAATCAAAAGTTTATTGATCGTGAGAAAAAGCATAACTTTTGTAAATAGACATAACTTTGCATCACTACCGAGGTAATGGAAAAAGCTATGTGTTGCAATAAGATTGAGGTAGACAAATCAAGTATTGCAAACATCATTAATAATCATCTAAAAGAACTTTTATTAATGAAATAAAGTAGTACATGATGAAAAAATCTAAAAAGCATGAAAAGGCAAACTACTTTTAGATATAGTTTATATTCCTTAGGCAAAAGTAAGAACAAGTTCTCACAAGGAACCAACTAATCTAATTGATTATGGAAGGATATAAACTAACTATGAAAAACTAGTTTATTCAGCAGACTTGCTCATGAAAGGCTTGTCTTCTGTTTTCTTTGCATCATTGAAAACAATTTTTTTTGCCATTGACAAGTTCTCTTATTTGTGTTTTCATGAGAATAATCCCAGTTAACACTGCTTCCATCTGGAGACCAAGCAAATCACAGTCTTTCATGTTTCTTTTGTGCCGAGGAAACAACTCTCTGCACCATTTGATGATATCATATAAGACATCACCGTTTCTCATATGAGCTTCTTCCAAATCCTGATAGCCATAGGCAAAATAGCAAGCAACTTTAGGCTCTCTTCCTTGAATATTAGGAGGAGTTACATCTTCATCAACCAGAATTCTCTTTTTCCTACTTCATGTCATGCTGTGCTTTCTCAAGATCAAAGTAAGTAAGCAAGGAAACACTTGAATGAATTAATCCATCAGGTGTTGGGGTATTTGTAAGAATAAAATACCCGGAAGGATTGACTCAAATATTGCATACCCAGAGTCCCATCAGGTTTGCATTCTAAGATATGAGTAGTTTTCGAAAACAGAGTCCCAATTTCCGTAAAGAGAAATGATGCCAACTGGTTGATAAGTGTTGCTTAACCGAGTTTTACGTACAGAAAACACTTTACACGGTTCGCGAACTGGTTCGCAAACAAATCAGATCTGAATGCTTGATTTCTTCATACCTGAGAAGTCCAGTTATGGACTTAGTGTTTTTGCCGAGTACGTTCCTCAGTAGTTTTTCAATGGCAAGACTCCTTTAATTACTTGAAGGATTTTACCAAAGAGTACTGGACAGGTCAGAAAGTTATTCCTGTTGTAAAGCGTTCCTTATTTCCAGTACAAGAATAAGGAAGCTTATTTGCAACACTCGAATTTAGTGTCTTGGTGAGTTCCTTGAGACTCACCATTTTTTCGCCACCGTTTAGACTTGCCGGATAACGTTCCCTTGAATTTGTCATAGAAGTTACTGTCATCATGGTATGACTCAGTGTGGGAGGAACTTCTAGACCTTTCTTTTGGGAGTGATTTCGCTTAGAAAAATTAGACAACACCTTGTTTAACTCCTCTTGAGTGACCAATCGATCAAGATGGGACTGGTCTCTTAATGGAGTGGTTGTCCTGTTTGGAGACTTTCCTGGTGAGACTAAAGAAGTTATCTTAGTCCACGGTTGATCATTATGTCTCCGTTTTTCAGTAATAGTTCTGCCATCTTTCATGGGTGAAGATGATCTCCTGTAGGCTTCATTTCTAGGAATCACCCGTGGATTAGGCCTACAGAGTTCAGACACGTTTTTTAGTACAAGGTTTAACGTGTGTTGCAGCTGATCAATCTGCTTGTCCTTCTTCTGACTATTACAATTTCTTTGGTGGTGTCCTCTCTTTTTACAAATTCAACATGTAATTTCATGTCTTTTACCACCTCTCTGCTTATCTATTATTATCTGAAGAGTCAGATAATGTACAGTCACTACATTCGTGGTGACTGAAGGTTTTGCCTTCTTTTTATTAGTGACTTTGGCAGATACAATGACTCTTTCCGATGCAGATGTGATAGATGGAGTGCGCGGATTTTTCACATTGCTTCTTGAAGTCTTTTCTGATTTACTGTGGATCTGAGACAAATCCATAAGTTTCAGGTTCTCTTCTTCAAGAGTTTTGCATCTTTCTTGAGCATTGGTTAAGTGATTTTCTACATCCTTTTTACTGATGAGAAGTTTTTGAATCTCCAAATCGTGTTCTTCCGCAACTTGTTGTTCACGATTTTGACTCAGATTAAGAGCAGTTTCGAAAGAAGAAATTTTCTCTTTAGAATCTTTGAGTTCTTGAACAACTATTTCCAATTTCTGGAGTTGTTATTATAGGAGTTCTGACAATGAACATTCACGAATGAGTGCGTCATTGAGATCACTTAAACTTTGAACATATTTTTCTCCCAGAGATATGTATTCCTCTGTCTGTTCAATATTGAGATTTCTGGGTGTAGGATCATTCTGGGTTACTGCAGTTTTTATGAGTTTACCAAAATTTATTCCGATCTGTTGAGAAACAGATGGAGTGGATTTCTTTGGAGTAGACAATCCCAAGGACTTTGAGTAGTCAAAACCTGATCCTTTCATTTTGACGTTATTTCACGAACCACAATAAACACGGACAGTTACGTCTTTTTTGTGTTTACCCGCTCTGATACCAATTGAAAAAGCAGGGGTACCGAAATGCTACCAACTTTTCGTTTGGGCTCGTGAGTATTATGGTCAGATCTGGACGATCTCAAAAATCAATATCCAGATCTGTTAACCTGAGTTGATCACAAGTGATCAGTCCAACGTAAGACAGGGTTTTGGTAAATCCAATGGATGGATTGAGGACTACGATCAGGTTTATTAATAACGTACTTCTTGTGTTTGCTTTAATTATATAATCAAAGAATATAATGCGGAAAATAAAGCACACAAGACACCTGAGATTTTGTAACGAGGAAACTACGACCTGTAGAAAAACCTCGGGACCTTGTCCAGATTGTACACCGCACAATACAAACTGTCTACAAACACTAGCCTTCTATAAGACTTCGGTCTGGGATGTAGTAGAGACCAATTCCACCCTCCAAGCGAACTGGCTACTATCGCACTCCTTACGTCTCTAGATCCCCCACAGATCGTCACGCACTTGATTCCCCTAGCTGAGGTCCGTTACAGGCCTAAGAGTTGCTTTAACCGCTGTTAAAGGCTTGTGTCAATAATTCCGGCTTTGCAACCTTAATTACCAACTGTATGTTTGAACTGTCCTCTATCAATTTGACATACACAAAGTGACTTCCTTCGGATTGATCCAGGTCATACGAAAATCTACTTACAAGCGGGGGCTGACAAGTAAACCAAGTAAACTATGCCCAACTTGTCTCTACCTCAGTTGTAAAAAGAATCACTTAAGAAAGTTATAAAACTGGAGCTAACTAGGTCTTACAATACCGAGTGCAGCCGTGCATTGCTTCCTTTCAACCCTGTGTGTAACGTATCAGTTCTTGAATGACCTTATATCAGAAGAGAAGAACCGTAGAATAATAGACAAGAACGTGATCAGGTTACCAAGGTTACAGGTTACTCCGATTTCAACCACTAAGGTCTCAATCTCCTACCTGTGCTTCACAACTCTCAAGAGAAGTCTTTATAGTCGTTAGGTAAATCCCACAGAGGAACTGCTACCTAATAGAGGATGATTATACCAAAACAAGCATTCACCGAAGTGAAAAGAGTTTACGATCAATTCCACAGAGAAACTTCACGTATGCTTGATGCTTGTGGTTTTCGTTCTAGAAACCTCTATTTATAGCACTCAATAAGATAGGTTGCTTAGGAATAAAGCAACTAGTTACTTGTTCCATAAGTTTAGCAAGTGCCCGTGTAAAACGAACCCGTTACTTAACTTGCACACAAAGAAACCTAGATTTATCTCAATTAGAAATCTTTATCATTTATTTGCCAAGTGTTTTGTTAGCTCACAAACACTTCAAGATTGATATCCAACATACCAGATATATATAATCTTTATCTTTATTGACACATTGAGAATCGTTAGATGGACTACAGAAGATATTTCGTGATAACCAAGTCCAACTAAGAGATAAAGGAGTCAAAGTTTAACCCGTGTGAAAATTCCTGAGAATATTCACCTTGGCCGGTTCGCGAACCGTCCTTCTGAATTACGACCAAATATATCGAATCTGAGGTTCACGTACATGTACGTGTACAAATTGATATTTTGGAACTCAGGAGAAAATCCCAAGTCACTGTTCACGAACCGGTTCGGGAACCGTCGTTACTCAGAATAGGGTTTAACTGGATCCGCTGGAAGTTCTGGGCTGGGCCAGTACTTAGACGTGTTATACACCATCAGCTATAATCCACTGGACTCTTTCTCAAGAGTACTCCTTTAGATTCACCCATATCCAACAAGTGCTTTTCAAGCAAACCATTGCAATGGACAAATGGTATCGAATCTATCTCATGTATTCTTGTAACCTTAGTATTCGTGGGAACAAATACCAACATAACACATGGTCATGTAAACAAGAACACGATCTCAATCGCTATTAGTATCTCTACTAAAGTAGCCGACTATTTCGAAAAATATAGTAAGTAGAATATAAGAATTTCCATAAAAGTCATAACTCCTACTAACCTTTTATCGATGAAGAATAATTGATGTCTTCTTTGTTTTCACAGTCTTCGTCTTCAAGGTCTCTACTACTTAGTCTATATCCCAATTCCGAAATCTAAACTCTAGTAGGCTAAATCAAGAATTGTGTTTTGACACCTAAAACTGTAACACCCGCAATCCTGACACAGACCCACACCCGAGTCCATGGCAGTATACGGCATGTTAACCCCCTAAGCCAGAGCCCAAATACAGCCATTCAAGCTCAAGCTTAGGCTACTATACACCACACCCACTAGACTGGCATGTATGCCCCAATACACAGAGTCAAATCAACAGCGGAATCACATTGCAGCAACACAGTTCATAGAGGTCTAGGGGTGATACTACATGGTTCATACATGTTACTACTATATCAGAGTATGATGCTGGGTATCTCACATCAGTTGAGGTGAACTAATGCCTGAGGTACTCATACAAGGCTCCAAGTTATACACCTACAAGGTCTATTGTCTTACTGGTTCTGTAACATCTCATAACGTATAGACTCACTTCTTATGATCAAGTGCACAACACATCAATACCTCTCTTCAGTGTTGAGTCGTATCATAAGGACTAACTCAGCATGTCATGGTTCCTACTCAGCCATGAGGTGATGCTATAGTGAGATACTACATGTACTCATGTATGGTCTAAGACATCATGCACACACTGATGACAACAGCTCTGTGAGGGTTAGAGCATCATCATTGCTTACGTAAGGGTAATCTCAAGGTCCTTCTCCTGCTCTATGGTTGAGGTCATAGCATGGTCTTAACAGGGTCATTGAGTACTATCATGAGTATGGTTTCCTCAATGTAATAGGTAAGGGTATATCAGGGTGGATGATATGAGGTAGTCGTAGTGAGACTAATAGGTAACACATCATCAGTGATGTTTAAAGGTTTGAGAGGTGAGTACAATGACTTGATATCTGGCAGTACATCATACATCAACTCACAACTTCAGGCATATCATGTTATACATGTGATAGATAGCATCAGCGTCAGACAACCATCAGCAAGGTTTCATACTAATAGTTAGGCATAGCTTATGGTGGTCATGGCCATCATCAGACAAAGGGTTCAATATCAACATGTATAAGGCTTTAACATCTATACAAGGTTCTACGTAAAGATAACTGGCATGGATAACATTTAATGAACTCTAAAACAACTGAATATGTCTTCTCTACTGAGACAAGGTTCAAAGCTCTAAGGAAAGAAATAAACACCAGCAATTCTCAACTTCTTCTACTCATCATCACAAGGTATGTTGATACTTATTACAATCAACTGAAAATAACTCTAAAGAATATCAACTTCTAAGCAAAACAAGCTTGTATATCAGCTTCTAACTCCCTCCATTGTTAGCTCCACGAGTAGCCATGAAATCTGGAATTTTTGTCATTAAACGACGTGAGTTGTGACACTCAGTAGGCAAAGAAGCAACAAAGCAGTTTTAATGCAAAACAGATGCAAGTTTTCAAAACAAATCAACATGAACAAAGCACATAACCTCATAGCCATATTGACAACCCAATATCAAGCAAAGAACATAGCGATCATCTCACACAACCGGAGCTCAGCTCAGACAAGAGCTACCCTGCGCAGGTTTAGGAAATCACATCCGTTTCCATGGATAACTCGTACCCAAATCATAAAGTATTTAGAGATCACCACCGTCTCATGGACCTCAGCCCAAAGTAGAACATCATGCTCAAGAACAATGTCATTTAATCATCAAACATGATAGAGATATGAAGTTTGTAAAAAAATAACTTAATCAAAACAGTTTTGGGTTTGTGTTGCGCCTACCTCAACAAGCAAGTAATCACAGCAACAATCAAGGTATGATACACCAGAGACCTCTGCCAGCTCTAGCTCCAAGTTCTGTTATCAAGGGTTTTAGCTCTCCTTCTTGCGGCAACCCTAAACTCAATCTCTAGTTCTCTTTATATACTTATATCTTACGTCTAGTTTTGGGTCAGGGTATTACAAAAACTGACAACCAGCTTGACATACCAACGCTAGTGGGTTTGACCGGACAATGCCCTAACAATTCGCTCCTTGATGCAATCTTCCTTGAGTGATTATTCTCGAACAAACTACAAGTCTTCCACACGCGGCTTGAACAATTTCAAGCATTCAACATTAATAACCGAGTTCTTACTCAGGTAAGATGGTAAATCAAGATGAAAGATATCAAACCAATCTGACTGATTATACAAAATTGTTCATATCTTAATGGATTCAACTTCATATCTTCCCTCTTAAATCGTTCCTCACTTAACTTAGACCATACCATGATCCTCTTCTTCTACCGTGTTATTTTTTTTCCGAGTAACTTACCAAGTTGTTTGTAGAGAGATCTAGTGAAGAACATAAACCACAGTAATTTTCCCTAAAAGAATCCAATCTGCCTTTGATGCCAACTTGATACGTTTAATCTTTGTACTCTTGGTAGCTAGAGTTATTAAGGCAGAATTCAAAATAACAATAGACGAAAATAGAAAAAAATGAACCCAAGAACATAATTCAAAAAAAAAAAAATATCTTCTTTAGTTTACGAACAAGAAAACTATTACAAATTTTCTCTTTGTTGCACTCACAATCTCTCTACCAATTTTAAACCCTAAATTGTTTCAACTGAGCTTGCTTTTGCAATACCTCTAGTAATTACCTCACAATCCTCTCCAGATTTCCTAGAATCTAACAATCTAAGAATCTAAGAATTCCTTGACTAGATATCTCTCTCGAGAAATCTGAGTGTCTAAGCTCTGATATATGCATCCCTATTTATAGCCTTCGTCGAACTTACAAGAAATTCTATTCTGATTTGGTTTCCCAAACCTACTAGGAATATATTTCCTTATCAAGGAATATTTTATCGTATAAGAGTATTTTATTATTTAGGAATTACGTGCTTATTCTGATTTGGTCTCCCAAACCCACTAGGAATCTATTTTATTACACAAGAAATATTTTATTATTTCTCTCTCTCTCTCTCTCTCTATATATATATATATATATCAGTAGCCTTCCTTATTTAGGATTTTATCCTCAGTAACCTTGAGCATTACTATTTCTTAATAAAGAAAAAGATGACACACATGTATCAAATATTTTTGCTGGTTCTCTCTTTTCCTAGCCATTTTTCAGAAAATAGTCTAATTTAACTCCTTAAATCAAGATATTATAAAACATCAAAAGTTTCTTTTCATAGAACAAGCCCAATTTTGTGACGGACAAAACTTCAATGTTCAAATATGAAAAGGAGCGGATACCAAGGTACACCACCAACTTTCGTTCACGAACCAGATAGACAATTAACCCTTGTATAATCACGTGGATAGTGTCACAAGGTCAAACTAGATAGATTTCTTTTAAAAGATCTGAATTCCCACAAGTTATAAAACTCGGTCTTGCCAGGGTCTGTACTAATAGATCCTGAACTTACAAGGAATTCTATCTAGGTTGAAATCAACACCACTTGCAATATATTAATTATAAAGATAAACAATATAATGTAGAATAAAGTAAAGCAAGACACCAAAGTTTTGTTAACGAGGAAACAACAATCCAGCTGAAAAACCCCGGGATCTCGCAAGATCATACACACTTGATTCCCCTAGCTTTCGTCTTGACAAGTATAAAAGTTGCTTCAGCTGCAATGAAGACTTTAAACACCAAACCCGTCCTTCAACATGGATGGAAAACCAATATTCCTCTTATGGATAGAAACTTTGGCGAATGGAATCTTAGAGCTCAGAGATCGAAATCACTAGCTCTATTCTTTCGGATTAGGAACACTTATTCTCTTCTAAACGTACAAGAGATGCCTAACCACGAACTATTACCAACAAGGTAAGTGTAAGGGTAGAAAATGCCTTCGCCTAATAATAGCATCCTAAGGTTGAAGACGTACAAAGAGACTACTCGCGAGAAGTATGGAATGATTTGCGGAAGCCCTGGGCGAAAGACCGACGAATAAAGGAATAAGGGACAATCAGCGAAGCACATAAAAGGAACTGATGAGCGAAGTAATATCAGCGAAAGCCAAGGCGTCACAGTGGAGGTAGTTAAGAAGTGGTTGAGCATTTATTGCTCGTCAGAACGGATAGATTGTCAGAGTTGACCTGTTGACTCAGTGGGAACCTCGTCAGCAATCCTTATCCTTAAGAAGACTTGGCCGCCAAGACTTGATATAAGAAAGACTACCTCGGCGACATGGTGTGTCGGCGAGTAAAGACAAATTAGTGTCAGAAAGTTATTGTTTGTATTAGCTGTTCTCCACTTTGTAAACCTCTATAAGTAGCGAGAGAAACCCTTGAGAAAAGGGTTGGACATTTCTTAGTTTGGTCTTGTTTTTACCTGCAAAAACAAGTGTACCGTCTCTGGGTACTTTCGTA
>JAJJMA010257482.1:0-10414 GCA_023529015.1 Papaver nudicaule | reverse complement strand
ACCGTACATCAATCTAAAACTCCTAAACCCATCAGAAGTTGGTTAACAAATAACAGTACAATAGGTGATTCATTAAGTGGTTAAAATCTAAGGGGTGAATATTGTGAATTTCATCCAACTTTCCCTGCAGTTAAAATTCCAAAAGCAAATCAAATGAAATGATCTTGGTGTGCAGTTAAGTAGATTAGTCACCCATAGTATTTTCTACTCGGGCGCCTAAAAGGAAAAGGCACACATGAGAATTTCATAAAAACTGTTGTCGCCTTGTCGGGTTATCCTAACATTCTGACACTGCTACACAATTAGAACCTTTTGAACAAAAAACTTTAACACTGTCAAACAGTAGTGTATTTACCTTTAAGTTCATCGTAGTAGCAGCCAGGTCATCCTTTTCCTGGTCTCTAGCAGACTCCTGCTTGGTGGTTTCCTAAATGCCATAAAAATAAGTAAAGAATGAGAAAACAGGTTACTCAAAATATGGGACTTAACATGAGCAGGAACATGCTCGAAAAGAAATTTCTGAGAGACACAAACCTTGGGAGGAATAAAGGCTTCCTCTCTTTTCCTTTTGCTTTCAGCTGATTTTTCTGCCTGCTTCTCAAGCTTCTCTTCCCATTTCTTCTGTGACTTCTTATTTTCACTTAAGAAATATTGACCACTTTCTAGTTCCTTGTCAATCTACAAATATGTATTGCAGGAAATTCCAAAGTTAAAGATGCATACAAAACTCAAAAATTCATTTGTAGAGAGCAAGATCTACTTGCAAACGTAACCACTGATAAAAAAAAATAACTACAAAACACAATTATCAAACCTTGCTTGGCTCTTGAGGAGGAGGGTAGGGTGTGTATGGTTTCTTCTCCTTGCTCTTTGCTTTCTTTTGTTTCACATTTTTCCTGGATAAACAATCCAGCACAATTCTTATTAGTATATTTCTAAACACATGACACAAACAACATATTCCTGAAAAATAATGAAAGAGATATAGTGAATACTTTTTAAATTTAGGAAGAAATCTATCCCAGCTCTCGTGCTTAAGTTCAGGAACCTTTTCCAGTTCTCTTTTCATCATGAGGGTCTGCACTTTCCACATAAAAAAAAATAAAAAAATTGTAAAGTAAAATTCAGGTGCAATTGTTATACTGAGATGGGACTAAATTTCAGTAATAGGAGCATCTTCTTTTCTTCCAGATTACCCTGATATGGTAAATCGGATGCATTTTATTTTGTATACAGTCCTCCACGATCCTCCTAACTTGCTTTAAACCCTTGATGGAACCCATAGCGGCAACTGTGTTTCCCTGAACATTATAAGAAAATACAGGGAAAATTTAAATTTCTGTGATTTGCAATTAATCTTCTTGGCCCACACTAAGCATTTTAAAAAATAAGATCCAGGTGAATGATGTAGAAGTATGGGTTAGCAAACCTGGATTAGAACATAGCACCCTGTCAAAATCTCAATAGCCTGCAACAGCGAAGACAGTCAATACATGTTAGAAAACAATAGTTAAAACAAATCTCACATTATTATCTATGCCCATCAAATATATTTGTATCGAGAAACTCTGAACACCTTTAAAGTAGAAGAATTGGGTCCCAGAAGATGCTGTCGCCTTTTAACAAATCGTTCCTGCACGACAAACATATTACAATGAGGATCAAATACACAGTAAGTATCAATTAAAGATTAACCCAACACCATTACATATATATTCTTAGATTTCACAATATGCCCATTGAAAAGTGATCATAGAATAAACGAGTAAGGCGGCAAAAAGGAGAGAATCGATCTCTTTCAGATTTCTTGACACACATTAGTGACATGGAGATCAGCTTAAGACACACATTAGTGACATGGAGATCAGCTTAAGACACACATGGATCACGTCCGTGGCAATCTAAAATTATTTTATCAACAACAGTTTTCCTACCATGTTACGGACGAGGCCTCCAATCTTTATAATGTCGCACTGCATCTCATCATCCAATATCTTGATGGCCTAAAACAAGAAACACACTGTGAATAACTACAAACTATCCAAAGCTACACATGATACAATTAGAATGCAGAAAACACAATTCATGTGCTAATAACTCGCACTACATTAATTTAGAGAACATCCCTGGATATTAAATCTAAAAATTAACAGGAGAAATGAGCATGTATACAAGCAATAGAAAGGAACAGGAAAAAATAGAGGAAGGAGATAAAGAATATTCACCTGAGGTGCAGGGACACTTCTTGATAAGAGCCTTATGAGGTCCCTAGCTTTAACAATAATAAATGGATCCCTAGTCTTACGTGTTGTGGAAACGGTCATGGACCCCTCAACCTGAGCAGCAATACGTATTGTCGTTCATCAAAGACAAATTTAGGATGATGGAGATACATGAACAATAAAATATCAACCAAGTACCTTTATGCTAAAGAACAACAAAAACAATGTACAGTACAAACGTTATTGGTCAAAGAACATTATACAGAGAAGAAATCTAAATATTCAAACTCTAAACAACTTAGTTTGGCCCAATTTTTTGTTTCATTTCAAAATGTTACCATCAGAACAAATTTTTTTATTTCACAATCTACAATTCATTCAAGAGAGACAAAGCATGCTTTGCGTATACTCAAACACACATATAGTCTAATGACTGACATTGACACATAGTGTTTCTTACATATACACAATCCACACGCTTGTAAGTCTAAGCTTTTACAGAACACACATACTTATAGACAAGCTAGCCATTCATTAGAATGTTCTATCATACAAATCTGAATTTTCATTTCACTACCATTGCTTAATCCCTAAGCAAGATAAAACACTACACTTCGAGGGCTTAACAAACACTCACCAAATTGAGGTCACAGGAAATATCAAACTGTTTCAATGCACCTTTCACTGAAGGCCAAGCATCTTGCAAATACTTTTCTGAAACAAAAAAAACACAAACCAACAAATAAGAACAACAGCAACTAAGAAAACTAAAAGGTTCTTGTGGCGGCGAAGAAGTGAGTACTACTGACCTCTGTAAGCAGGGAACAAAGTGGAGAAAGAACTAACTTCAAGCATTCCTCCTTCATTCCAAGCAGGATCAAACTTGTCAATCTTCCAATGATCAATACCATCATGATCCCATGGTTTTGGTTTATCATGTTTTCCCTTATGCTTTGTCCTCACTTTTCCTTCTCCTTCCATACCATGCTCCCCAACTGAGTTTGATTCTTCTTCCATACTTCACCAAACCCTAAAATACACAAGAAATTAATCATCAGGAAAGTATTTATTCAACGAAATTTCAGTAAAACAAACCCTAAAATACAAAATCGATAAAATAATTTATTGAAATGCAGAAGTTTAAGTACCTATTGAGCGCGGCGTTGAGAGGCAGAGACGTCGGAGTTATGAAGATTGATTGGGGAAGTGATGGTGGTGGTTCGGCGATTTGAGTGAGAGAGGTGGGGGTTTACAGTGAAAGGGGGGAGACGAAGATGAGGTTTAGAACTTTTTAGGGTTGTGTTTGTGATTTTGATGGTACCCGATTTTTAGGGTTGTGTTCTCGCTCCGTCCTGCTGATGAGTCCATTGGTCGGATTCAGTTGAGTCAGAAGACAGTAAGACACTTGCCCAGGCTAAAGCCACCTTTGAAGCCCATCGAAAACCTCAGAGCCAACTTTGTTGGGCCAAAAAATGCTGTACTATAATCTGGCCAAGCCTAGAGTAGTTGATGTTTCCAGTTACACCACTGGTTGAGTTTGCACTTTGCAATGTACAAACACCGTTGACATTTGACATGTTGTCATTTGGGAGCAAGTTCACCTATTTATAGCTTAGAGAAAAATTGAATCGAGCATGATTTCGGGTAGCGCATTTATGGTCACTTTGTGCTGTTAACTTAAGCTCATAGTTGTCTCTAAGTAAAAATGATTCATGTCGTCTGGAACTGAACCTGCCAACTGAGATTCTAGCTTGCAAAGACTGTAATGTTCTAACATTCAACTACTCCTTTGTTCTCTGATGAATATGATCATTTTCTCACTTATCCAAGATTAGTATTACCATATTTAGACATTTTAGCGAAATTCATAGAACATCCTCACAAAAAATAGAGTCGCCAATCTGCGGTATGAAAGCCATAATCACAAAATACAGTGGAACAAAGAAAAAGGCTCAACTGCCAAAAAAAGATGTATATATAATGGTCATCTCAAAGTTTATATTACATGGGTTCAAACTGAGATATGAACATTTTCATGACCAGAAAATATAAACACAAGAGAAGAGAATAAACGAACAAGAAACCGACTATTGCATTGCAAGGTTAAAATCACACCATTATTTCACTCAAAATCTCCAGATCAATAATTCTCACTCACTTCTTCCACTGTTGTTTTCTTCCAACGAATTCACCTTCACGGTGGAAGATCCAAATAATCCAATCAGCATTTTCTGCATCATAAACTTCACACTTGAGCTTTTTCACGCTTCGTCAATTGTACTCTTTGGATGGCAGCTTCGGACTGCGTCTGCCACTGTAAGAAAGATTTTGTCCTGGCCAATTACATCATCCAGTTTTGATGTATGAAGTTTGTCGATCACTGCTGTCCCAGGGTTGGCTAGATTGAGCTGAGAGATGAACATGGGGTTAAATGTTAATGTCATTCTAGCAAGAAATTGAAATGTTATTCTGACAGAGTAAAGGTGAGGCTACACTATATTATGGGCTATACCTGAATATTTCTCTTATGGAGGCTCTTATGTAAATCTTCAAGTGCATGAATGCCACTGGTGTCAATGTCGGTAACAGCTATAATGAACACACAAAATGGATGTAATTAAAAACCGTATCTAAGATGATATATGAATCTATAAACACAGAAAATAGGCACTCGGATATAGTATCAAGGTTTTAGATAACTTACGTGACATCTCAACGATCACGTGTTGGATTTCTGGTAAACCTTGGGCCTTTAGTTGTTCATCCTCGTCAGTCAACCATCTCAAGATCCTGAGAGAACAGATTGTTTTTTGAGTATAAGATTTTCCAAGTGATCCAAAAGTAAGCCAATTTGATTCGGAGTGAGTTCATATATTGTGGCGCATCACATCAAAGGTTGCCGAAGTTGTAAAATAGCGTACACTTATTAACTAAATGAAGTCGTTACCTGTCTTTAACATAGTTGGAGTTGGAAAAGTAAATCGCCGAATCGACCCTCACAATCAGAACGCCTGGAACTTTGTAAGCTTCTGGATATTGCTCGACATTCCTGTAAACTGTTGTTCTTGGGAGTTTCCCAAGTAGTGCTGTCCGTGGCCTAGTTACTTGTAGGAGGATTTTCGCAAAGGATATTGAGATCTGTCAACAGAAGGTTATATAGTTGAACATGTAAGTAGTTGAGCCTGGATGGATTAACTCGTGTTCTATCACATGACATATAGATCGAACAACTTACTGCGATTAATAGCCCCATTTCAACACCAATAAAAACAACACCAAAAAACGCTCCCATGCAAGCG
Organism: Papaver nudicaule; assembly: GCA_023529015.1. Classification (NCBI taxonomy): domain Eukaryota; kingdom Viridiplantae; phylum Streptophyta; class Magnoliopsida; order Ranunculales; family Papaveraceae; genus Papaver; species Papaver nudicaule. The sequence continues at coordinate 4,893 of JAJJMA010257482.1, read as the reverse complement.
CAGAAATCAAATTTATCGATTTTCCAGATGAGAATTACTGCTTCGTAGTCCATTAATCCGACCACAGCAGATATAATGATAGAGGCAAGAATAGCATTTGGGGTGTACTTAAAGAGGGGTGTGATGACTAAAAGTGTCAGCATGACAACAATAGACATCACAATGTTTGAAACAGCAGTTTTGCAACCAGCCATGTAATTCACAGCAGAGCGAGAGAAGGAACCTGAAATAATAGTACAGGAGATGTATCCCACATATGACGTTTAGCTTTTAATCAACGCTCGTGTATGAAATACAAAGATGCATAAGAAGCCGCACAAAATACATGATAAGGACTCTGGTGAATCAAATACTTGTATTGACGGGTAGTTGACTATTTGTGTGCTTACCTGTAGCTACATAACAGGATGTAAAAGAACCAACAATGTTCATTGTTCCTAGAGCCACCATTTCTTTGTTACCATCTAGTTGATAATCTTTCATGGCTGCAAATGTTCGGCCGATGGCTACAGCTTCCTGATAAATCACAAGGAAATATATAGTTAGAGGCAGCAACAAACATGCCCGATAATTTCTCTTGATTATCATCAAACAGGAAAGGGGGTGTGAAACTGGAGCCTACCGTCAAAGCTACCATGCCAGCAATTGCACCGATCCTAATTCCTGTGGTAAGATATTTACCACTGAAGTAAATATGTTTCAAAGATGGTGGATTGATGCCTTGCCTTATATGTTTTACCTTCAAAAATTAAAAGAAGTGTCATTGGAAATGGTACTTTTTTAGTCAGTGTGAAGGAATGCTAACAGAAAAAAAAAAAAAAAAAAGGATACCATCAAATGACTTACTATTTGAACACCATCCTTATCGGCACGGGTGATATATACAAAGAAAGTGGCCACAACAACTGAGATCAAAGGACCAATTGCAGGAACCCAGAACAATTTCTTATACTTCTTTCCCTGTTACCATAATAAGCTTATGTAAGAATAAGATCCACATATATACATATGCCTAGAGTTACTAGCTGGATTTAATCGACAAGCCAAAACTTGCACTTACTATGAATTTTGCGGCAAGTAGGAAAGCCAAGAATGATACACCTATGACTATAGTCTGCCAGTTCCACTGCAAACATAATAAGGAGAATAAATTTAGCAGCTTGAAATTAGAGTGGAATGTTTGACCGCAGTTTAACTGAAAGTTCTTTAGTATGTTTACATCCACTTCAACTAGCATCTCACATCAAAATCTGTGTTAAAGGGAAGGTCATGTCCAAAATTTATAGTCTTCTCACCAGGTCTAATTGAGTTCCGGGACTCAGACAATGTATGCAAGGCCATACTTTTGTTTGGGCTCAAAGCGTTAACTTGTCATGTCAAAAGTTAAGGAGTTTTGAGCAAAGGGTCTGCTAATATCAACGGCTTCAAATTATAGTTATGATAGTTATGACTTGAAAAAGAGAGGACACTTACTCCATGATGTGCTGAAGCCGATACTGACTTCATAACAGATATAATGTCACTGTTCTTAGTAAAATTCTTAATGCCGAGTAATCCTTTCAATTGTTGAAGTGCAATTGTGACTGCGGCACCCCCCATAAACCCAACAATTGCAGCATGGGATAAGAAGTCAATCAAGAATCCTAATCTGAAAGGAAAATATATTCAGTATCATAAAAAGTAGCCCACTTACAACTTGGGAAAGAGAATTAAGGCGTAGAAGCTCAAGTAGAGAACTGAGGAATGAAAAAACTGAAACAAAACTAAAACAACATAGTTAAGTCTAAGACACGATAAGATAAATAGAGCTCAATTACCTGAGGAACCCAAGAGTGAATTGAGTAATTCCAGCAAAAAAGGTAGCCGTAAATGCAAGATGAAGGTATTCTACTGGGTTATCATCGGAATCAAGCTCAGCCTGGAGTAGAGTTCCCAACAAAAGAGATACAACAGCTACCGGTCCAATTGCAATATCCCTTGAACTTCCCATGAAGGCATAAATCAATGGTGGAACGAAACTGGAGTCTGCAGCATTGCAGCAACAATCGAAACCAATATAAATAACATATCCGATAAGACATAAGAAGAATAAAATGACCCAAATGTTAATTCACTATAATACTAGACAAGGAAAGAGCGAGAAATGAAACTTACATAACCCGTATTCTGCTTTCAAACCTGCAAGCTTGGCATACCCAATATCCTATTTCACATTAAAAAAGAAAGTTAGGATTTTCAGGTTATCAAGTAAACAGAATTCCATCTTGTTCTCCTTTACAATTTTGAAAGTTTTATATTTACCTGGGGAATGCAGAGACTTGCAATAGTGAGTCCTGCAATGAGATCCCCTTTAAACTTAGAGAAGTTATAGCTTCTTCCCCACTCAAGAATTGGGAAGACAGCTTGAAGTCCTAGGACAAACTTTCTTGATCTTGGTTGGTCCTTGAAAGGGCGTAAAGGGTCATCAGAAAAGAACGTTTCCTTCAATGTGGTTTTGATTTCTTTCATCAAATTACCCTTAGAAGGTGCTCCGACCTTGTGCATAGGTTCACTGTTTGCATGCCTGCGTGATGAATTCACGCTTGCGATGTCCTTAGTTCCATGTTCGTCGTCATTTGAATGAACTGAACGACCCATTTCTTGAGTGTTAACTGTATATCGAGCTTATCACGATAAATTACCTATCAAGCATCATAAACCAGAAAACTGTAAGAACATAGCAGTTAATGATGATTCCTAAGGTGCAGATATATGCATGTGGAAAAGCTTAAAGTAGTATATTTAAGATAACTTTTCCTCTTTAAAAAGAGCAATTTTGGATTTCAGTCTGCAATCTGCATTATGCTTCATGCTGCATAACTATAGTGCGCTATGCGTCATATGAGACTTGTTTTTTTTCTCTTGAAAGTGATACCAAATCCCTCAAAACCAATCGAAAAAAAAGCAAAACAAAACTAAAACTACCTTTCTAGCAAGAGAAGCTCTTAGTTCAGAACATGGGAGATGATATCACAACAAATGGCGCCGAGCAAAAGACTGGTAACGAATGAAAGAGTAGAATAGGACTGTTTTAAAATGCTCAGTTTAAAACATGGTAGGGAATACCAAAGGCTGTTTCTATATATAGATTACAAAAAAGTGTTCCAAGTCCAAGATCCCAAGCAGATTGCTTTCATAAGAACTGTATTATGAACCTAGACCTGTTTAAGACTACATACCACATCGCCAACGAAATAGAGTAGAAATTCACATTTGACTTAGCAAAAGTAACATGAATAAACAATGTTTGACAACTGGGGATAGAAGTTGAGACAAGTGGTTGATTACCATTCTGCTTACGATCTAATATGGTTAGGTCGATCGAGGTATTGACCTGGATGCTTGGATGGCAACAGCAAGAAGAAATCGAAAGTTTAAACCTTTTTTACTTTCCTTAACTAGTAATGGAAATTCAGAATAATTTTACATCATTCCTGACATAATTTTCTACTTTAGCATTAGCGGTGGTAAATCAAGTCCTGATTTTCAAAAGCAAAAGTGATATGCAACTTCGAAACACCGCAGAAATTGCAAAAGCACTTTTGATGGTTCTAATCAATTCTCATTACTAAGCCAAAATGTGTCACTTTCATATACACCTTTCTACTTTTCGCACGAGTCTCATCCCTTGAATACAAAAATGTCTGGAGTGGAATTGAATCAATGAAAAAAGGAAAGCGGACCTAGCTAGCCTTTGGAATCTATAACTGGACCATCCTAATCCTTAGAAAACATATACGAAAACTGAATATCATGTCTTCGGAACAAAAACCATTCTTGAATGCTCTATTCATTTACAAACTATAACCACCATGATGCAGAACAATCTCAGGACTGCACATTATTTCGCTTTCCTGAGACGATGATACCTCAGGAATCGAACATTTGAGCCACAGTAACTTAGAATTTACAGGCAGTAAAACAAACACAGTTGTGTACTACTAGTGTACTACTGCATCAAATTTCTTTCGAAGAAGATTACGCGGGGAAACGTCACTTTTCGGAACAAACAAATTGCGTGTATAATTGACAATTAGGAATAAACAAACAATGCAGATTTCCATCAAAATTGGATTATTGGTGTATGAACTTGAATCAATGACCAATGATGATAAGATTGTTTAATCTATAAACATACTTAAGCAAAGAGTTAAAACTAGATTAACAATGCCAATAATTTGCAGAATAATCCATTAAAAAAAAAACCAACAAGTATGTCCTTTTAGAAAAGCCAAAAGCCAAACTTGATAATATCAATGGATACCATTGTTATAATCATATAAACTAATTAGTTGACCAATGAATGAACAGTTTATGCTTAATCATCCAACAATCTTTCTTTTTTTTTTTTTAATGATTAGTTCAAAACAGAAAAATTTAACTTGTACACAGAATCTATATAAATAGAAAAAGGAGAAATGACTCACCACCACCTTAGCTCATGTAAACCATCCAATGTTGGTTTAGTTCTTCTGGGCCTCTGATTCTTCTTTTGAACAACAGACCTAGAAAAGAAAGAAAGAAAGAAAGAATCAACACCCCTAAAGTCTGTGAATGTCTTTTATGAACCCTAAGGAGGCAAAAAAAACTCTTTTGATTATATGGAAATTACTCTCACAGGTAGATAGATAAGTCTTTTTGAGAAGGGAAAACACTGGTTTTTAAGAGTGTATATGTTTCGGTCTAGATTCAATGAACTTGAAATTCCTGTGAAATAGGGAAATGCAAGTATTTAATTTCCATTTAAAGTACATTGAAAATCTCTGTCAAACTGTAGTTAAACTAATTCAACACTTCAACAAACACAATTTTATAGTATCCGTGAATAAAGTTATGCCTTGTCGGGATTAAAGA
>JAJJMA010257465.1:27784-42212 GCA_023529015.1 Papaver nudicaule | reverse complement strand
GGAGAAATTCATAATCATTAATTTTCGGTCACACATAACTGAAATTTTCAGCTACGTTTATGATGATTTACTTCATATTCATGCCCAACTATTTGTAAGCCAAAAACGTATTAGAAAAAAAATTGGGTGACATGTTATCGAACATGTGAACCATCAGATATATATAAGATCTTATAAGGTATACAAGTTTTGTCAACATTTTTTTTAATAAGAAAATATGGAGAAACCTCGATGTTACATGAGAACAGTAGAAACACAACAAACAATACAAGACATTATGCGATTTCCAAACAGAACCAGAATCTCGTAACCGGAATCCAGTATCAGTTACCAGACCAACGAACAATAACGGTAACATCGTACATAAGGGAGAGTTTGGATCGATAGAAATTGATCCACAACTCGGTGGAAATTTTTCTTATCCAACTGATCACAAGAGAGAGATGGACAAAACCAAAGCTGACCAAATCCCACGGCGTGTGTACAGTTCTCCTGAAAATTCATTGAAACTCTTCCACCGTCCGGAACACTAACAATTAAAATTGGGGTAAAACGCACTGATTACCATACAACAAACCCTCCGATCTTGAGTTGTTCCTTCAAAACCTTTTTCTTACCGGAGAAACTTGCCAGTGAGATCTGCTACAAACCGCATTTATTATTACACTACCAATAACACTGACAAACACATAATAAAAAGGAGGGGATACCAAGGTACACCACCAACTTTCAATCACGAACCAGATAGACAATTATCTTTTGTACAATCACGAGGATTGTGTAATAAGGTGAAACTAGAAAGATATAGTTTCTAATATTCGAATTCCCACAAGAATAAACCTTGACTTGTTCACGAATGTGAATTGGAATATAAAAAAGAAAATTCTTGTCATGGTACGCAATCAACACCACTTGTAATACTTTAATTATAATGTAAAAATATAATGCAGAAATAAAGTAAAGCAAGACACCAAATCTTTTGTTAAAGAGGAAACCACAATCTAGCAGAAAAACCCCGGGACCTAGTCCAGTTTTGAGCACCACACTGTATTAAGACGCTAAAAACACTAGCCTGCTATAAGACTTCAGACTTGGATGCAGTTGAGACGAACTTGCCCTTCAAACGATTCAGCTGCAGTCGCACTCCTTACGTCCATTGGACCTCGTAAAATCCGACGCACTTGATTCCCTTAGTGGCCACCAAAGGTAACGCCATGAACCACCAGAAGTTGCTTCAGCCGCAGTGAATACTTTACACCAAAATCGTCCTCCAACGATAATGGCAAAACCTAGATTCGTGAACTTAATCTATATAGCTCAGAGTATAAAACCTTGGATCAATAGTTTGGATTAAGAGAACTTATTCCAAATCTATTACCACAATGTCAATCGTGAAAAGTGATTCCCGTGCAAGATTTCCTTAGGTCATACAAGCACACATCGCCTAAGAGGAATCTTCTATCCTGACTAGTTATCTTTACGAATCGCAACTTTTGTTGTATAAGACGACCAATCAACGAGAACAAAGCTATCAATTAATATAGGTTTAAAACTTGTTCTTCACGGATCCCCAAAGTGAAGTCTTTCTAGTCGAATCCGATAAAAAGGTTTGGAGGCGACAATGCAAATCAATGCTACACGTAATTGTAAGGGTGAGTTGTAGCATTGCATTGGCTCTCTATTTATAATGAATCAGTGGGACTAGTTTCTTAGAATAAAGCTTGAAAAGACGAGGGTACCGAGTACACCACCAATATTTTATTTTAGTCTACATATAAGTCAAACCTTGAATGGTTCCTGTAATCAAGAACTCAATAACAAAATCTCTTTCGTCGCTGATTGATTCACACAAGGGAGTCAATGCAAGATCCAAAAGGCTATGTCAACAACCAAGTACGATACTTTAATTATAAATGACAAGTCAAATATAACGCGAAAAATAAAGGAAAGTACACACAAGAATTTTGTTAACGAGGAAACTACAAACTCGTAGAAAAACCCCGGGACCTAGTCCAGTTTGAATACTCTTAAGAATTAAGCCGCCAACACACCTACTCTCAGAATTCAGACTAGCTGGTGCGGACAACATGACCCTAATACGACTATTAGCCACAAAGATTTCCCCTCAGTATTCCTACGCCTCCAACCACAGCAAGGTGGTCACGCACATGTACTCCCCTACGCAAACATACGTCATTTATTGTCTTACGCAAGAGTTACTCCAGCCCGTCGTGAAGACTATCGCTACCCGACCTCAAATTGGACAACTACAACCTTAGTGGAAAACAACCAAATAGCGGCATGTCAAATCGCTAGATGATATCCTTGGAAACTAACGGATATTTCACCGAAGTCGTTTTACACCAAGAGCGAGGATATTTAAGTTTACTTGGTAATAAACCCCTTGAGATATCGATCAAGGTTTCAAAACCAAAACTCCCGAAAAGAGCAACCTTGTCGTCCCAGTTGGAATCAAGCAAATAGATGGATTCAGTACAATATGTATAACCATGAAGATCAATGTACCTGCAAGAATAAATCCAATAACAACAACCTTGATTCCACTCGATATCTATAGTTTAGGCACACAAACCAAAAGCGGCTTGCTGACAAATCCAAGTTAATAGATAAAGAGTATGTTCTAATCACAACGATCTTGAGTAGCCTTATAGTAGAAGAGAAGGACCATAGAATAAACAAGATCACAAGGTTTGATAGACGTGATAGAACATAACACAAGTACAATACAAAGAAGACTAGTAAACATAAACTAGTTTCCCGTAAGAGGTACTTCTAGGCTTTCGATCCCCAAGAGAAGACTTGCACTAATGCAGACCGAAAGCAAAAGCTTAAAGGTAACTGAAAGGAAAAGTGAGATAAACACAAGCTTTCAATTCCGAAGAAGAGCTTGGTAGAGGGACAAAGATTTCAGGAGAGATACCACTCCTATTTATATTGACTAAGTCTTAGCTTTAGGCTAACTTAATTTCGTAAATTCATTAAAGCACATTTCCATATATGTTCTGAAATACCTCACTTAGACTTATAGCATTTAATGAGATCTAATACTCTAGCATTTTACATTAAAGAAAAATATATTTCATAAATGAAAAATATATTTCAATAAATGTTTGGCCAAGAGCAATCAAAGCAAATAATACTCATAAGGTATATTTGGATATTTCATTTAATTCGAAATATAGTGCTTACCAAATATGCTCCCTGGAATAGAGTTCATTTCGAAAACGTGTCATATTGCTTCGAAAATCTCCTTAAGGTATTATTACTTCTAAATGTCGACATCACTTCCTAGGCTTTGCTGGACGGGCCCGAACGATCCTAGGTGGAAGTGGGATCTGGTTCAACGTTCTGCATAAACGTATCATAACAGACGTGGACAAGCCTTGTGGGTTAAGCTTAAGTGAACACGTAGGTTCAATGGACATTCCGAATCATACAAAAAGATATACCAATAAGCTAGGTACGGTGCATGATTCATCGAGCAGTAGCAAAATGTTGAATCTCCTGAATTCTCGATTCCAATATAGATGATCACGTTAATGATATCCAAGAATTTAAATCAAAACATCAAATGATAAATCAAATGAATATTTGATCAAGTAGTATATCCATACGAAGATCTAATCACGTTCAGTATTGATCAAAAATCATGTGTCTACTAACTAGAGCGACAAACCATATTTCTGACTAGAGCATATGTCGTGACATAGTAATTAGTTGTACATTGAAGATAAACAAATACAAACTTCAAACTGAGAATATCAAACTCATTAATTTGATGAAGCACAAATCAAAATGGTAGAGTTTGAACTTCGAAATTACGCATTCTGAGATAACCAAATTAAGGTTTCGAAATCTACAGTTTGTTTAGCAGAAACCAAATTAAGGTTTTGTATCATAAAGTTCATATATGACCAGAACCGAAATAAGGTTCCCAAATCAAGTTTCCATATAGTGAAATCACAGTTTGATTTCGAACTTTAGATTTTGTTTTAACAAAACCTTGGTTAAGGTTTCAAAACAAGAACTCGTCACAAATTTTTGGTGTCGAACTTGAGAGTCCATGTTGTCAAGAGACGTTTCAGCATCACACCTTTTTGTGACGCACATGTTTATTTCTCGGTTCACATAAACCTTTAGGAAACCCAGGGTCTATTAGACCTTTTAGAACTCACATGGTCAAGACATATTGATCTCGATTCTCAAGTCACTGTTAGCCAGCAAACATCGTTTCGAACTCATGTTATCTCATTGGTCACATTTTAAGTTTTGGACCGAATAGCTTATGGATGTGAAAACCAGATTATGGTTTCGAAATCAAAATTTAGTTTTACCAAAACCTACATTGAGGTTTCAAACTCTGAAAGTCCATAAGATGAGATAACAATATGGTTTCGAAATCTAAAAGTGTGATATGGCATACAAGATGTTCATATGTAAAGAATCAATTAAATGATTCAGAATTTCGGTAACCAGAGCCAAACCATGATGTAGTATTCGAACTCAGAAAAGAAGTGTATCGAGTCTACACAACATAAGTGTGAGTCACGATCTCTCTTACATTTAGCTCATACAAGTACGTGTTAATTAATCCGACATAGTCAGACTAGGTAAGTCCAGACACAATACTGTGATGGATTAAATCTCGTAACAACTCTTATATCCAACTCGAAGGTTTGTATTACTTGGAGACGGAGAAGAAAAGAAAGCTCTAAGCAATATGGAACGTTATAACTACAACAAAATTATCACAAGCGATAAAGCGGAGTTATATCTTAAGACAAACTGATCACAAGTGATCAAGTCATAACTAAAGCTCAAGCATTAAGTTATGTTTTTTTTTCTTTTGTAGCACAGGTGTAAAAGATAATGGAATCGCGTTATTTAGATTCACGTACTAACCTCTTGAATGGTGAAGTCGTATGTCTTCGTTTGATCTCAGTCTTCTTCAACTCTTCAAAAAGTGATTTTAAATCCTACCAAAATCTTCCACAACCTAAATCTAACTTAATGACGACCTTACCTAATGTGGGTTGTTTAGAGGTCGAGTTTTGATCACTAAAGTTGACAACTAAGCTTGACATACCAATACTTAGTGAGGTTGACCGAGCCATGCTCTAACAAAGCTAACGTGAGATTCAAGTATTCTCATTAATAAGGAAGGAACTCTTCTGGGATGGCAAGTATCTTGTTACCTTACATAGTTCTTTCCTAACAACGAGCACTTTTCAATTATCTTCTTTAATTTTCACTAGTCATACTAAAATATCGACTATATTTTAGATGATCGAAAAGGTAATAAACATTCATCGAATCAAAGTTGTACAATAAGTCGCGTAGATTCCACGCTTCCGCTCCATCTTTAATCTTCAGGTTGCCTTGATGTGGGTCTCAACATCCTAATCGAACACTAGTCTGAAACCAACTTAGTAGACTTAAATCAAGTACTGAGTTTTGATTAACAAACCTGACATACCAACGTCAGTGGGTTCAACCGAGCATAGTGACCTAACACATAAGAACTAGGGTAAACATCAATACAACATGAAACATAAAAAGCATCGGACCGCAGAGAACAAACTAGAAAAGCGAGAAAAGATAGCGTACTGCCTAGATCTTCAATAACGCGTTCGGCAGCGCCATTGCTTTTCATGCATTACCAAATCCTTGGCCAAGCTTTAGCCTAATGCCAAGGTCATTCTCTTGAACTTTTCTATGTCCTTGATTGCTTACTTGAGCTGGGCCAACTCAAAATCCTCGGACACTTGACATTGACCAATCAATGTCATATGCATGTCAAATGGCCTTCCTTGTCTTAGCCTAATGTCGCTTCCTTGTCGAACTAATGAAGCTACATTTGCTAGGCCATTTATGTACATGGTAATAAACCTCCCCCACCCATTTTGTTCATCGTCCTCGATGAACGCAACACTCGTTTGGGACCTCCCAAACTACTTTGCCACGTACATATCTGAAAAACCCCTTTTCATAAACTTAGAAAAATTTACATCAACCATCTTGGCGTCTGTGTTAATGTCTTTATGTCTTGTACTATATGCCACCACTTAGTTTTAAAGCCTTGTCATTGAACCTGCGAACTTCAGCTGCATTGTTGCATCGTCGACTATGCTCCAACTTCACTTAATTTACACTTCAATGCTTAATAAGTCATTCCAACTCTGCTGACCATCTTTTTTATTTTAGCCACAAAATTGGCCAGTCATTTTATGCCTAAGGGTACACGCCAAATGATTTTAATATCAATCTGATATGCGCCATAGTCTACTTCCTCGTTCCGACTTTAAGTTGCATCTCTTCCAACTTGACAGGTCTTATGCTAGACTAAGCCTTTCTCAATTCATATTGTGGATCCCCGTCCCAAGAATAATATTCTTATCAGTCTCTCTTGCATTCCACATAATTTAAACTTGTTTATTCTTGTTTAAACTTGTTTATTCTTGGCCATGCCACTGAAACAACATGAACGAAATGCATGACTTGCATTGTCATGAATTAGGACAGAACTTTTGTCAACCCAATAGTTCACCATCTTTTCCACGCGCCTTTGAAACCAACAGGCCTCACTTCCTCCTTCAAACTGCAATGTTTTGTTGCTTTGAAAACAACATAGTTTTCTAAGCCATGAGCCAAACTTTGCTCATTTTTTTGATGGGCTTACTTCTACATTCTTGTTGCGCCACTCGTGTTGTCACTGCCAATATGCGGTCACACTTTTTTGCAACTTCCAACAGCGACTCGTCTATGCCATCAAGCCAATTTGCTTTGCTTTTGCTTCCAGCGTCTCTTATTGTATACTTTGGCTTAGTATACTGCATAGTGCTTCCCCAATGAACTAGATTTACATTAATCCAAAAGAGACAAGGCTTTTTCTTAAACACCGCCTTCATTCATTACACTATCTTACATAAGAGACTTTTTCCCAATACACCAAGGCCACCATACGGTCTGAACTGAAAGCAAATATGCAAACGAAAGCAAATTACACACTTACAAAGTGAGCTATCTCGTAGACCAAGATATTAGCTTCACCCAACTTCAACTAAAACAACAAACTTAAACAACAACTCTGAATTCCCCCTAGAATCCAGTAACTTAGCCGGTTTAGGCACCAGTTATTTAGTACTAGGGTGCCCCTGCTTCATACTTTGTCAATCACGGGCTACAAGGTATGCTAATGTCCATAGGGTATCCAAACTCCTCATGGATCTCAGCCAACCTTTCCTCAAAGGTGCGGACATGAGCATATTCACTTTCCTTGCCCTTGTCGCACATCATGTCATATGGACTAACATTCCTCACTCCCTTGACGAAACAAGGAGCTTTTGGATCTTGTATGAATATTCCGCTTAAGTGAGGCATTACTGTTGCTTTTGCTGTATGGAAAAAGTTGTTTCCCAATATCATCTCAAAGTCATTGAGATGCATTACCATCACATCGATGCTTCCACGCCATTATCCACCACTTAGTTTTAATGCCTTGTCATTGAACCAGCGAACTTCAGCTGCATTGTTGCATCGTCGACTATGCTCCAACTTCACTTAATTTACACTTCAATGCTTAATAAGTCATTCCAACTCTGCTGACCATCTTTTTTATTTTAGCCACAGAATTGGCCAGTCATTTTATGCCTAAGGGTACACGCCAAATGACTTTAATATCAATCTGATATGCGCCATAGCCTACTTCCTCGTTCCGACTTTAAGTTGCATCTCTTCCAACTTGACAGGTCTTATGCTAGACTAAGCCTTTCTCCATTCATATTGTGGATCCCCGTCCCAAGAATAATATTCTCTATCAGTCTCTCTTGCATGCCACATAATTTAAACTTGTTTATTCTTGGCCATGCCACTGAAACAACATGAACGAAATGCATGACTTGCATTGTCATGAATTAGGACAGAACTTTGGTCAATCCAATAGTTCACCATCTTTTCCACGCGCCTTTGAAACCAACAGGCCCCACTTGCTCCTTCAAACTACAGTGTTTTGTTGCTTTGAAAACAACATAGTTTTCTAAGCCATGAGCCAAACTTTGCTCATTTTTTTGATGGGCTTACTTCTACATTCTTGTTGCGTCACTCGTGTTGTCACTGCCAATATGCGGTCACACTTTTTTGCAACTTCCAACTGCGACTCGTCTATGCCATCAAGCCAATTTGCTTTGTTTTTGCTTCCAGCGTCTCTTTTGTATACTTTGGCTTAGTATACTGCATAGTGCTTCCCCAATGAACTAGATTTACATTAATCTAAAAGAGACAAGGCTTTTTCTTAAACACCGCCTTCATTCATTACACTATCTTACATAAGAGACTTTTTCCCAATACACCAAGGCCACCATACGGCCTGAACTGAAACCAAATACGCAAACGAAAGCAAATTACACACTTACAAAGTGAGCTATCTCGTAGACCAAGATATTAGCTTCACCCAACTTCAACTAAAACAACAAACTTAAACAACAACTCTGAATTCCCCCTAGAATCCAGCAACTTAGCAGGTTTAGGCACCAGTTATTTAGTACTAGGGTGCCCCTGCTTCATACTTTGTCAATCACGGGCTACAAGGTATGCTAATGTCCATAGGGTATCCAAACTACTCATGGATCTCAACCAACCTTTCCTCAAAAGTGCGGACAAGAGCATATTCACTTTCCTTGCCCTTGTCGCACATCATGTCATATGGACTAACATTCCTCACTCCCTTGACGAAACAAGGAGCTTTTGGATCTTGTATGAATATTCCGCTTAAGTGAGGCATTACTGTTGTTTTTGTTGTATGGAAAAAGTTGTTTCCCAATATCATCTCAAAGTCATTGAGATGCATTACCATCACATCGATGCTTCCACGCCATTATCCAACTTCAATATTTGATACGACCATCCCTTTGATTGGCTTCGCAATGTCATTCACTGTCTTCATGCGGTGGTCATCTTGGTATACATTCAAACCCAAATACTCGTCCATAGTCAATCTCATCAAAATGTGTGATGCACCCGTATCGGCCATTGCCCAAAGTCTATGGTTATGAATGCCAACTTTGACGTACACAGGACATCACTGTTCAGTCCGTACTGTCAATGAGCTGCCTTTTTTTGTGCTACAATGTCGCTTATTTGAATTGGATTCATGTGCTCTACACCATCATTCCCTTTATTTTTGCCACTTCCATCAGTGACTAACGCAGACAATTTCTCTCTTCTCGGACAATCTCTTGCAAGGTGAGGACCCTTGCATAGGAAGCACCCATAGTTGTTGCTTTGTTCTTTGAGGCCGAGTTATCGTCACACTGATAGCTCTTTTCCTTAGCCTCGGGAGCTTTCCCTCTACCAGTGTCCTTTGATTTTTGGCCTTTCTTATCCTTGCCCTTCTTGTTCGCGTCAGTTGAGGTAGTGACCGAACGATAATCATCAAGGTTGTCTACTATGGCCATGGCTGAAGGTAGGTCTTTAGCACCCTGCCTTCTTACTTCAGCCTGAGCCCATTGTTGCAAACCAGAAGTAAAATAAAACAACTTGTCATCCTCGGACATGTTGCGTTTATCCAGCATGAGAGATCAAAATTCCTTTACGTATTCTCGTGGTGTTCCGATATGCCTTAGCTTACGTAAACTCTCTCTAGCCAGCCAAGCAGCATTGCTTGGTAAGAACTGACCCTTCAATTCTTCTTTCTTAACGGACCATGTCATGATCACTGGACGACCAGCAGAAACGTCGTCATCAGTGAGAGTCCTCCACCATAGTTTAGCATCACCTTCCAAGTACATGCTTACCAAAGTGAATTTCTGTTCTTCCAGAATTCTGGCGGCCTTAAAGTACTGTTCCATATCCCATATGAAATTCTCCAATGCCTTCGCATCTCGTGCGCCAGAAAATGCCTTAGGTTCAGGAACCTTTATTAATGCAGGCTCCCCACTACTACCAGTCGCACCAATAGTATTGTTCGTTCCGAACATGTTCATAATTCTCCGTAACACACCCAATTCCTCGAGTTGCACTTTGAATGAGGCCATCAAATCCTCATATTCAGCTTCAAATCCTCATACTTCTCAGCCGAAGTTGTGGCTGTGTCAAGTATAGTGTCTACTTGATTGTCCAACAAATACACACGGTTCACCAAGGTATGGCCAATGTTTGGATCATCTAGCTCAAGTACTTCTGCACCAACTCTTTCTTCCAAACTAGTAATTCTCTATGTTATTTTTCAAGAGCTTTTTGATGTTCTTTTGCAGCTTCTTTCCCGGCCATGATCACACAACACAAATCTTAGCAAAAATCAGAGAAATCCTTCGCAAAACAAGTCAAAACAGAGCCAAAGCACGCTCTGATACCTGAACTGTCACACCCTTAAAATGCACCTTACACTTTTTCTTAAAGATTGACCCGGCAACACAGTAGTTCTCTTACCAAAATGGTTAACTCACTATGCTCATCCTTATAAGATTGCATCTATGCAATCAGCAACACTTCTACACGAGTAATGCAACGGAAGACTTACTTGTTTTCTTGGCTTTTCTCCTTAACTCTTATTGCATCCCATAATGCCAACAAAGCTTCTTGCTAATGCATACGAATGGAACAATAGAACATAACACGCATGTGTTATACTAATGAAACCTTTTTCATTAAATAAGGGGAAGTACACAGAACTTTGTCCAACCAATGGACTACAAGCTTATTCTCTATCTAAGCCTAAAAATCACTTCTTTTTTACAATGGTGCCTCTCAAATTCGAAGACTACTGACTACAAACTTTTTATGGCCTATTTATAGTGTTATACCAATGCCAACTCGTGTGCAACCGCTGCACAAGCCATGGCCAGACATCTGGCCATGGGCAGTTCCTGTAACCGTCAAGCTTGCTAACTGCTAGCCTTGATGTCGGTCAAACAATGCTACACTTGTTCCCTTCAGTTACTAGGGCCAAACACGGTTATAAAGGAAGTTTATAATCGTTCTTTACCATCCTCCTACTCAGCCACGCAACTCTAAGCCTAGGCCAACTTTTAACCTTCGCATGGGCCTTTACCGAGTCATGCTGCGCCATTCTCGTCAAGGTCATGTGTTATAATTGGACGCCATAAACAGTGCATACAAATGATATTAAGCCTTCTAAACTCGTGCATAAATTTGGCCACAAGCCTTAAGCTTTACTTGCTACCTTTGTCTGAGTACAGACTTGCAATAATGCGTTTAGCAACGCCATTGCTTCTCATGCATTACCAAAACCTTGGCCAAGCTTTGGCCTGATGCCAAGGTCATTCTCTTGACCTTTTCTATGTCCTTGATTGCTTACTTGAGCTGGGCCAATTCAAAATTCTCGGATACTTGACATTGACCAATCAATGTCATATGCAGGGTCGTAGCATGACCTAGGCGAGCTAGGCAGCCGCCTAGAGCCCCCAAATGCTAGAGGCCCCCAAAAATTAATTTTCGTTGTGTATAGTGTGTAATATGTAGATATAATGTCACAAAATAATAAAATAAAAGCCCAGATAGAAGGAAAAAAAACAAACAAACATATTAAAGCCAAGATTAAAGATTACATATACTTTTTTTTTTGCTAGGAAAAGGGAATTCATTTAAGGATGAAAAATTACAAAGTTCGTAGGAAATGGGGTGTTATGGCATTCCATACGCCATTAATACCATTTCTTCTACCATATTTTGCGCTTTATCGGCTAAGGCAAGAAAATGAGCATTTCTGCTAATGTTTTCAACTAATAAAGATGCAAAATTACTACTAAGATAAAGACAGTCGTCCAAAATAGAATTGCTAGACCAGCTAGTCTGTCTACTTTTATTAGTGAGATATGAAACCGCATTTTTTGAGTCACTGTAAATGCAGATTCTTGTTTCCTCCATTTCCCCTGCCCATTGCACTGCTGCCAGTATCGCTAAGCTCTCCACTTCCTCCGCACTCTTCGTTGTTTCCAAAACTATTTTGCACCCTTTGTATTCTCTTGCACCATCACACAGAATCACCCAATACCAACAATATCAATATTTAGTACGAATGAAGCATCACAAAATAATTTGGTGTCATTGTGAAACATTTACTAATATACTAGTATATTTTTTTCTCTTTTTCTCCGTGGCATTTTGAATTCTTCTTAAACTGAAAATGGAAACTGAAAACTAGTCCTAAAATTTTTTGATTAAAATTTAGACAACGGTAAGTCTCTGCTTAATTCCGTTACTCATTATATATTGCTTTCCTTAGATTTCTTGTCTTGTCTTTATATAATATTTGATCAATTGTTCAATTCTTTAGATCAATAGTCTAGCTATATCACAGCAGTTGTGTATAACATTAACAATCGCAGTAATCGCACTACAAATATAATCAGATCATCACGTCAATATTACCTTCAGTCGACGATGTCATAAAAAATAATGAATGGCCGGGTTAGCAATGTTATCTATTCTGATTGAGATCTTATGAAAAATTAATTTGTATAGTATAATTGACAATTTCGCAGAGGGGTTATTGTCATGAGATAAGTTGTTTTTTTGGTGTTTTTAGAGATTTTTCTCGCTAAATTGTTTTATTAGACAATGTATAATATATTATTTTATCATTTTGTGCAGAAAAAAATAAAAAATTGCTTATACAGGCCCCTGTTTCCTATGTTCGCCTAGGGCCCCCAAAATACTTGCTACGGCCCTGGGCATATGCATGTCAAATGGCCTTCCTTGTCTTAGCCTAATGTCGCTTTCTTGTCGTACTAATGAAGTTGCATTTGCTAGGCCACTTATGTACCGGGTAATAGTAGGTCTCTTGTAACTAATGTGAAAATTCCATGGTAAAAAATATCACCGATTAAGATTCTGTCCCCGGATAAATTCCTCGGCAACGGAAATTAATTTGTACACCGAGGGATGGGTGAGATAGGTTGTGGGACCCTCTTTATACCTCGTACAATCCCCTCGGTAGGTTTTTCAGGGACAAATTTGCGAAAATGTTAGGAAAATCGCTAGTTAATCGCCACTTACTCGCGTTCAGCCGTGGCAAGTTGATCTGGCTAGTTTGAGTGGGGTTTACTGTTACATGTCAGCAGTCTAGGTGGAAAAGAATAATGCAATCTCAGCCGCTTAGATACATCGAACGGTTGAAAAATAGATCTCTGTTTTCTTATCTAATGTTTCCTTATCTTTCTTCCTCACAGTTGCAGTAAGATGAAAGCTTGCTGATTGTTGGTGATTTTGGGAGGATTTATTAGATTTAAATTATTTGGGATGCCCTTCTAACTGTTGAACATACCCTAGAATCTGAAATTGGAATTATTGCTCTGATTGTTGTTGTTATAATTATCTTGATTGATACAAACGAAGTGATACATGGTGAAATAAGTTGGATTTTAAGCCAGCTTCAGGAGTTCTTGACGGTAAGCCACTAAGATCTTTTACTCTATCAATTACTAATCTAAGCTAATTAATCTTCTGTTGGTGATTGGAGTTGTTAATAATATAACCTGATTCTCAAATCTGGTGGGTTTCTGAGAAAAGATATGTTCTAATTGAATTGAATTCATCAATGGATTTTAAATCACTCTGTATTTGATACCACTGATGTGGTATGATTCATGATATCTACATAAACCTACTCGAATACTTGGCGTATCAATTCTTGAAAATCGACCAATTTAAGAGTACCTTACACTCTTGATGGATTTGCTGATTTGTAGTCATCAGAAGAAATAAGGGATTAGTATTTATACTTTTCCCCAGTCCTATTAATGGTGGGTTTGATGCTTGTATGATTGGTCTATGATGAACTGAAGAAAACCAAGAGCAGTTGAGAAATATGATGAACTTTTCTCGCGTACGCTTACGTGTAAACACTATTTCCACTCAAGCTTCGCTACATCAGCTAGCCACATCGGAACGCGTGGAAGCAGCGTGAAAGGAGCGATGCGCCTATCACGGTTGCAAATTTGGGTCCAAAACTGGCGATCGCTTCTTCTTGTACTCAAATTGCTCAACCTGGTATGAAGATCTCTAAACCCTTCAAGAAAAGGAAGCGAGATGCCAACACGCCAAACTTACAATCTCAAGCTACTTGTGATCAGAAAAAGGACCACCAAATTAATCCGGAAGAAGAAGAAGAAGTACCAGCTCCATACGTTATTCTAGTTCAAGGACCTCCCAATGTAAGTATCTATCCATCACTCAGTTTGTGTTTCTTTTGGATTAGCTGATTTATCTGAAGTTGTGCTGGCAATTTGTATTGAAGGTTGGGAAATCCCTGCTGATTAAATCCTTAAATCAATTTTTATAAAAAACGACGTCTCAATGACATCCGAGGACTGATTACGATCATGACATCTGTGTCATCTTAATTAGTTTGGGATTGGTTAGTTTTGATTGAATGTTGGGTTGTTTTAGG
>JAJJMA010257465.1:0-17784 GCA_023529015.1 Papaver nudicaule | reverse complement strand
TTAGTTTGGGATTGGTTAGTTTTGATTGAATGTTGGGTTGTTTTAGGTAAGAAAAGGCGGCTACAATTTGTCGAGTGCCCGAATGATATGTGTGGCATGATTGATGCAGCAAAGTATGCTGATGTGGTGTTATTACTTATTGATGCAAGTTATGGCTTTGAAATGGTTAGTTCAGAATGAATTCTTTATGGCTCTGATTCCGTCTATGCATTTATAGTTATTGATCCATATACCAGCTAGATACATGCTACATCACTTCGGCGTTCACTTCCATTAACTTTGGTGAAGATCATTACTAAGTTTAGAATTCTTTTCGCCTACCCAATTTCACTATCTCTTGTCATTCTCTTCCCCGTTTTATTTGGAGCACTATGCAGTCTATAAATCAAACAACTGCACCATATAAGTAATTGTGGTTGCTTTTCACCAATAGAGATAAGATAACAAGTCAGAAAGATACGTGATTCCATGTTTTCCTGCCGTTGCTAACACTCTAAAGTAGCTCGTTTATGTCTCTTAACATGCTCAAATTTAAAATATATTAGCTTCTAATGTTGATTGCTTCCTTTTTCCCCTGAGAAATGCATTTGTTGATTTCAGGAAACATTTGAGTTCCTTAACCTTTTAGAAGTTCACGGTGTTCCAAAGGTTATGGGAGTTCTTACACATCTTGATGAGTTCAAAGATGAAAAGGAAATGAGTGAAACCAAGCAGCGCCTCAAGCTTCAATTCTGGACTGAAATATACGACGAAGCAGAACTATTCTACTTATCTGGTCTTGATCGTGGGATGTAAGTTCTTTCATATATATATAGCAAAGTATCTAGGTTCATATAGTTCGTGCAACTACCATGTAGCATTTTGTGATGTTGTTCGTGACTTCTAAATTTATCAACTGACTAAAAGATAGGGACAGAAAGAAATGTAAATATCAATCTTGGTATGTTGCTTGGTCGTCATGGTTTCTTATCCAATCTATTAATAACAGGTACCGGAAATCTCAAATTCACAGATTAGCTAGATTTATATCAGATATGAAATTACATCCATTGTCATGGCGAGCTGTGCGTCCTTATGTGCTGGTAGATCATTTTGAAGATATTACTCCTCCAGAAAAAGTGTACACGGACAAAAAATGTGATAGAAATATAACTTTGGATGGCTACTTCGAGGTTGTAGTATGAAGGACAGAACTAAGGTTCATTTTTTATCCAAGTAATTATCACTCTCTCATATGTTCGTATATTTTATTGGTGGACTCGACAGGAATCATGTTTTTGTTCCATTACGTGTCAGATAGTTATACCAAAGTGACTGTGTTCTTGTACAACCACCTTGTCGAGTATCGTATCAAATTGTGTTTGATTTGGTACTTTGGTTTGGCTGCCCTTTTTGTTAGTAAGAGCATATATCTGACAGCTATAGCATACTGCGAAATAGCATTTTGCATGGCAATGTTAGATCTTAAAAACAAAGAACGAAACAATAATGTTACGAAGTTTTACAGTGGAAAATGTACTCGTGTGAAACTTGATCTTAAGGTGCATGGAGAATGACATTTGCGAATCTCTATTAGACTCACCCGTTTTTCTTCTTTTTTGATAGTATTTCGGTGTTAGTAACTGCCTTTGTTGCATGTAGATTACTGTGCTTTTTCTGCTTTGAATAAGATGTTTGGTTTTCATATGACGCAATATTTTCACCAATGCGAGGTTTGGTTTTCTTGGAAGGGTCAGAACCTAGTGATTTTAGAGGTAGCTTTAAGAGTCCAGGACACTCATTTACCGGATAGAGAGGTTTTGCATCAGTTACTATCTTTTTCTTGTGTTATTGTTCCACAATATACAATGTTTTTAACATGGTGGCCGCTTTTGCTGCTGTGAATGTACGTGTGACTTTTAGTTTTCAATTCTTCTATCACAAGTACTGCTTGCATTTGGTTACCAATATAGGAACTGACCAAAGGTGTATTTTCCAGGTACATATTGCTGGTGTTGGTGATTTCCCGATAGCTGGCATTACAAGGTTACCAGATCCTTGCCCCTTACCATCTGCCAAAATGATGGGATTGTGCGACAACGAAATCGTCTTTCATTCTATTACGCCTGTTCTTGGGGATCTTTTCTAATGATGGCGGATGCTCTGACAAGGTAAACTGGCTTCACATGCAACAAATTTCAGTTCTAGGGAAGTAGAAACTAAAAGGTTGAGATATTGCAGGTGGAGGAGGTTGACATGCTGCATCTCAGAAAAGGGACTTATATACGGTTGGAAGTTCGAGACGTTCCTTTTGAGATGGTCGAAAATGTTGATCCGCAACACCCTATTCTAGTCGGAGTTATCAGTCTCGAAGAGGAGAATATTGGATATATGCAGGTTGTTAAGCCTTTCCAAACTTTTATTTTGAATTTTACTATGTCAAAATATGCTGTTCTGCTCATTGCGCTTTTAATACACCATTTGTAGGAATTTTATTCATTACTTTAAGAGTGGGAAATGCATGTCTGCAGAACTTCTTAGTCTGTCAGTAATGAACATTGTGTTGTTCTTCCAGGCAAGGCTTAAGCAACATAGTTGGCAGTGGCACACAGAATCATTGAAGACAAGTGATCCAATCACTGTTTCAATTGGTTGGAGACGTTACCAGACAACACCTGTGTATGCCATGGAAGAAACCAGACAAAATGGTTCACATGAAATGCTCCACTGCGCCCCTGAGCACACGTACTGTCTTGCGATGTTTTGGGGTCCTCTTGCATCCCCCAATACTGGACTTGTCGTTATACAGAATGTCGCTGAGGATAAGGTCTGGTATATTTTGACTCAAGTTTTTTTTTGTTATCGGTACTATGGTTTATGATACTTGTCTAATTTCTTTTGCACTAGCATAATTTAAATTACCTTACGTGTTCATATTGTATATGCTTGACTCCTGCGCTGAATGGCTGAATGCATTTGGCCTGTAATCAATACAAAGAAAAAGTGCAAAATTGTGTGCTTACCGAAACTTTGTTGGCAAAAGATGTCGAGAACAGAACCTTGGACGAAAACTAGTAAACATTTACAGTATATGCATGTCATCTAACTATATTTGCCTGATGTTAATGACTAAATGTGCTTCTTCTAAAGAAGATGACATCCTTGACATGGAGATACTTTTCCTTACTATGTGACAAAGATACTTCCAACAGTTGCT
Organism: Papaver nudicaule; assembly: GCA_023529015.1. Classification (NCBI taxonomy): domain Eukaryota; kingdom Viridiplantae; phylum Streptophyta; class Magnoliopsida; order Ranunculales; family Papaveraceae; genus Papaver; species Papaver nudicaule. Next base: position 14,588 of record JAJJMA010257465.1, on the reverse strand, counting down.
CATTTGCTTGTCTGTTAAATCTTTACTCTGTTTGTTGAAGGATATGCAGGCAGCATTTCAGATCACAGCGACAGGTGTCGTACTACGTAACAACCAAACTGAAAAGATTGTGAAGGAACATAAACAGAAGGGAACTCCTTTTAAGTTCATTAATGGGAATAATGCTCTTATCAAGGACATGTTTACATCAGATTGTGACGTTGTTGCGCATAAAGATAGAGTAATTTATACCACAAGGGGAGTTCGTGGGAGAGTTATTGAGGTTTGTATTCCATGCTTGGAAACAATTTCCTCTATTCTATATTTGCTTTTGCATGCTTTCATTAACCTCCTTGGTGCGTCTCTAAATTATTGAACAGGTTGTAATCCATTACTCCTGTGGTATTGTAGTTTTTTAATGAATGGAGTTACTGTAGTCATTCTTATGGATAGTCAAACATTGATCACTTTCTATGTGGTACACATCTATCTGGTGTGTTAAAGTTTGAGACCTTCACTAATGTGCTATAGAGTTGGCTAGAACTGTTCCTTCTAATGAATGTCCGAAATGTTTACATGCTTGTGTTGAATTCTTTTGTTGTATCAGGGGCTCCTGCATTCCTGTTAAAGCTTGTTTTTACTAATCATACTGTTTTGGGGCAGGCTGCACCAAAAAAACTTGTTTATAAACTAATGAGGAAGGGAGGTCAACCTGGAGAAGGGATTGCTAGATGTGTATTTTATCGCGAAGTTTCTGAAAGTGATGAATTTTTTAGGCGTGTATATGAACCAGTTCAGGTTCCTTGCTGTTTCAACCCATTCATGGCATCCCAGTTCAGGGATTCACTCGATAAGGTTATCTTCTAATCTGAACTTTGGGTACGACCTACAAATTTTGCTTTTGCCGTATCTGACCACACATTTGTTTCAAAACTAAGGATGCTACTACTCGAAGGCGGCAAACCCTTGGACAACGATGGGTTGTGGTATTTTCTGACGGGGAGCCTAAGACTAGTGTGCAGTTGCGCGAAGAGTATAAGGTATCATTTTGTTGTAGCTATCAGTTTGTTGCTGGTGTGTTTGTTCTTGTAACATCATTTTGAGCGCAGCTTGTTGCTAGGCTCCCTACCAACTTCCGAAACACTTGAGAATTCATTTTCTCTTTCATTTAGAATGTTTCCAGGATAGTGTATTCTCATATACCACATTTCATACACATTACGCCATACTCTTCTTTCACCCTTCTTGCTTTTCCTTTCAAACAAACAGTATGCATGGAAGTTCTAAAATGAGTAGATTTTTGTTTTTAGGATTATAGTAGTGAAGTAAACATCCTCGTTTGTAGGATTAAATGGGATTTTAATGAGCCCAGAAGTGTGTACTAGATTTTGCTAGAAATGATGGTCACAGTTCAACAGCTTTCCTTTCTCTGGGGCTGTCGCAATATCTCTGCTGTAGCTCTCATTAAAATTTAGTTAACTATATGTGTAATAGAGAGCTTTGTTCGGTTTTGCTTTCAGTATAATGAAGTTATCAAACGTTTGTATGATTTAGTTGATATTGTGTTATTTGACAGATTAAAAAGAAGCAGAAGGCAATGGAGAAGAAAAAATCACAAATGTTGGTACTCCCTGAGAAAAAAAGGCGCCCCAAAAAAAAGGGTCATGTTTTGTTAAGAAGAGAAACACAAAGGAAGGGAAATTCTAAGACAGGAAAAATCACAAATTCTAAGAAAAGTGATTCTGGGGCTTCAGTTTTTTGAAAATTTTTGAAGCCCCTGCACTATTTACTTCAAATGTCCAGCCGAATTATAAGGGGGTGTAAAAAAATCGTGAAATGACTAAGTTAACCTTATACTAATTTATACTAATTCTTACCCAAATTTACCCCACCCTAATTACAAACATAAATACTTATATCCCACACAAAAAAAATCAAAACCTAACAATCAAAACATCAAAATTTCTCCCCTCTCTTCTCCTCTCTTACCTCTCTTTTCTTCCCCATTTCCTCTCCACATTTCTCATTTTCGAGTTTTTGATCATGGATGGAACCAAAACTGATGCAACAATGGAGCAGCAAAGGTAAGCATTCAAACCCACTCTTTTGTTATTGATTTTGGTGCTAAAACTAGGTAAGATTCACTAGGGGTGCACAAAGTCGGTTAACCGACGTTTTGATACTAAACCTATACCTTAAGCCGAAGGAGGTTCGGTTTCTAGATTGAAAACCTTAACCTTAACCTTAACCTTCGGTTTTCGATTTTTCGGTTTTCCATCGGTTCGGTACGGTTATCGGTTCGGTTTCGGTTCATAAAAATAATAAATCTAAAACAGAAAAAAAAAAAAAAAAACCTAGAAATTTGATTTTAGATCAGTACCTCATCCAATTGATCAAGTTTTTTCTTGGCTTTCAATACTGCTTTAGCTAGATTTTTATCTTCACCGGAATTAAAGAAACAATCAAGGACTAATAATTACAAATCAAACAAATTACTACATGAATTCGAAATAGAAAAATCACATCAAATCAAACAACAATCTCAAATCATATACGATATATATTACAAACCCATTACAAACAACAATCTCAAATCAGATTTACAATTAATTTCAACAAGATCCAACAAGTACTCGGTCCAGATCTGGTTCCTCCTCCACAAAATGATATATTTGGGTTCTGCAAATAGTTCAAATTAAACACAAAAAAAAACAATTAAGATAAAGATCAGAACTGAGTATAACATGAACATAAAAATCAACAAACCAATTGAAATCACACAATAACCACTCTATCCTTCTGCTCCTCTTTTATCAAATCTTACACAGAAAAATCTACAAAACAAACACAAAAAATCAGTTCCAGGAAGAACAGGAAGAAGAAGTAATTAAAAGAGAAGAACAGGAAGAAGAAGTAATAAAAAGAGAAGAACAAGCTAGTGATGGACGTGGTGGTTGTGATTTGTGATGGACGTGGTGGTTGTGATTGGTGATGGTCGTGACTGTGAAGGAGGAGTTTGGGAAGAAGGAGAAGAAGAAGAAGAAGAAGGAAGTGAGGTCGACTGAAAGTGAGATAGGGTTTTCTGATGCTAATATATTAAGGATGAACGGCTTAGATTAATGGGGTTAGGTAGATCTAACGGCCTAGGATCATCGGTTTTTTTCCTGTCGGTTTCGGTTAACCGACAGCCTAAACCTATACCTTATACCTGTTCTAGTTCGGTTCTAGAACCAGAACCTATACCTTAACCTCGGTTCAATCGGTTCGGTTCAATCGGTTCGGTTTTCACCGGTTCGGTTCGGTTCTCGGTTTTCACCGGTTTCCTTGTGCAGCTCTAAGATTCACTCCATGAAAATCGAAAAACGAGTTCCAGAACTACTTACGGCTGGCTATTAGAGCCGTAAGTCCTCCTTACGTCTCGCATCTGAAGAACAGCTAGCCGTAAGTAGTTTGTTAGGTAAGCCATTAAAGCTTCAGATCCAAGCCGTAAGTTTAGTTTACTAGCCGTAAGTTAGTTACGTCTCATTTCGATACTTTAGTTACCAGCCGTAAGTCTGACGTATATAAAAAAATTTGTGTCGCTAAGTTACTAGCCGTAAGTACAAACTTAGCAGCCGTAAGTTTAGTTACGGCTGCATATCTATTCGGCTTAGTAGCCGTAAGTGTATACTTGGATGTGTGTTGTATAATCGATATTCCCAACATTATGATTTATGAGGAAGTGCAAGTGGATTAGTGATTCTTATTTTGTATTGATGGAGCAGAGGCAGAGCAATCACCACCAACAACCACAACCAATGACAATGGGCACACAACTTACAATGGGCTATTCCAGTAAGATGATGGGAGAGGAGAACGATGATGAGGAAATGTATGGTTTAGATGATGAATCTCATAACAGGCTAAATACAGGATCCTACGATGGCAGTGCAAATGCAGCATCAAGCAATTTATACCCTGGCGCATCTGCACTTTCATATTCGTCATCTCAATCTGATCAACAACAACTAGCACCAGAAATGGCAGCAAGAGCACATGATGTTGCTGCTCTAAGTATCAAAGGTAACTCAGCCATTAATAATTTCCCCGAACTCGCTTCTTCATTACCTCGTCCTGTTTCTCTATCACCTTGGGATATTCAAGCTGCTGCTACTAAAGCTGCAACAATGGAGAACTCTCTTAAATGAAGTAATCTTTTTATAGAAAGTAGGTTGTCAGTTATAATATATAAGAAATTGTTACCTGATTTTTGAGATTGTAACTCTTATTCGGGTGTCTGGACTGATTTTTTTTTCTAATTGTAAGTTATTCCTCTAATGATTAAAGTAGGTTTGACGTTGGTTCTGAAAGAATGAGTTCTATATGTTATCCATCAAGAACAAGATGACGTGTAAGTTTAGTTATAACATAGGGATCGTGGTTCTTTTAGGTGGACATGGTGTAGTGTAGTGCACAAACTTACGGCTGCTAACTTGTACAAGTTAGCGGCCGTAACTAAACTTACGGCTGCTAACTTATACTTACGGCTGCTAACCTTGCGACAAATTTTTGATTTACATTGAACTTACGGCTACCAAGTATAGTATCGGTATTAGCCGTAAGTAAGTTACGGCCACTAAGATGGACTTACGTCTTGCATCTGAGACTTTAATGGCTAACCTAACTTACGGCTAGCTGTTCTTCATATTGCAGCCGTAAGTACTTCTGGTTCACGAATTTTGATTTTCATGGAGTGAATGCGACCTAGTTTTTCAATGAAGTTACCCTCAATGGAAGGGGATACTTCTACCTCCATTTCGGTGCTTGATTCACTCATTTTGGTTGAGTGAATCAAGTTTGTGTTTTTAGAAAAAAATTGGGTTTTTTTTTTCTCTCTTCTTTTTCTTCTTCCCTCACCCAGAATGATTACAACTAAAAAAAAATTTGCTAAAGTTTTTGGTTAAGTAAGTTTGTTAATCATGTTTTGATTAATCACCGATTATCATTTAGTTTAGCTAAGTTAAATTATGTGTTAACAATATAACACTAAACATAAAAGGGTAGTTTTGGTATTTTCAAAAAAATTACATAGGGGGAGAGCAGAATTACTTCGGGGAACCTGTGATCCGAGGGCTTCAGTTTTTTTCGAAGCCCCTGAATCACTTTTCAATTCTAAGGAAAGGAAATTACAAATGTTGATGCTTCCAGTCATGACGTCAATGTTAGAATAGGCAACCATCTCTTTCACAGAATTGGTCTTATTATTCGTAAAGGAGTTCGTGCCGAGCTTGTTGCTAGAACACCGGTTAACTTTAATTTTCTTGCATTTTTTTTTGTTGGTAAGTTTAGAAAGAGTTGATCACAAATGTAAGTATTTTACTTATTTTAGCTTCAAGGGAAGATAAAGTTACCGTGAACATTTCTTGTATATTTAGAACTTGTACCTTAATATTAGATTTAGAACTTGTATATTTTCTCAGTAATCGGTAGGTAAAGAGCAAAATTGAAAGACACTTCCTGTAAAGTGTAAGTTTATCCTCCAAGCTATTAGGCTGTTTACTATGGAGGATTTTTAGGGATGAAAGCGACAGATTTCCGTCGCCTTTTCCCCACTCTCTCTCCTCTTCCCTCACACCCACTGCGAAAGCGCAGTGCCCCTCCCGGAACTGGGAGGAAAGCGAGGAAGCGAGTATCGCTCAAAAAGCGAGGAAAGCTTCCTCGCTTTCACTTTAGCGAGATAGCTTTCCTCGCTCAAACTGAAAGCGAGATAGCTTTCCTCGCTTTCAGTTTGACCTTTTTTAATTTACACTCCCTTTACACCGCCTGTTGTTGTCGTAGCTATGTGGTTACACCCTGCTTACACTCGCGTTTCCGGCCTCCTGAATAACATTTACCCGCTCAGATTTTTCTTGTATACAACCCTGTACAGCCTTGAGACGCACTCGCAATTTACTGGCGAATTATGTATATTAGGAAGAGTTTGTTTGTGGAAACACTTGTTTTTTATTACATAACATAAGCGGCTTACACGGTGGATAAGGTCGACAACATAAAGTTTATAATTTAGAACGGAGGATTGATATGGCACCCAAGGATCTCAGATATACCATTGCACTTACAACTACGATTGAAGGGAAAAAAAGCTTAAAACCACAATAAGGAGGGGTTGCCGGGTAAAACGAACGGCAAGCGGGTTAATTCCAAATTTCCTCCGGGTTAAATCCAGGCAATAGGTCCTTCCAGAAGTTGAAAACATCGCTGAAGCGCCAGGCTTTTGGCGGGGGCCCTGTCTCGTAGTCCCTGAGACCTTCACGATACTTGAGTGCGGAAAATAATAACAAGTGGTTAGTAAATTGATAACAAGAACTTAAGTAGTAGCAAAGAAATATAGCATTTACTTACGGCATCCTCAATTGTCCACCCGTCTTGCAAAGGGAACATATAGCGACGCACGAAGCAAACATACCTCTTAACCTCCTTTTTCAAAATACTCAGTCGGTTTTGGAGGGAATATCGGGATCTACGGTTTCCTTCGGGCCGTAACCTTACAAACTCTTCTTCAACTCTAGTCCAGAACATAACCGATGGTTGGTTTGGTCCGGCAAAGGCATCTAAGGAAACAACGACATAAGCTCTCGCTAATGCCATATCATCAATCCCTGTGAATCTCTGCATTTTGAAGATGATTATTAATAAGCTTTGAAAAAAGTAAGTTTTGTTTTTTGTGGGTGCAGATGAAGAAGGATTGAAATAAGTAAGTTTTGTTTTTGTGGGTGCAGTTGAATAAGGAAGAGGCAAGGGATTTATAGGCAATTGGAGACTGCGACAGTGAATGCAATGGATAAGATTTAACCTTATCTTGAACAAGATATCACCTTATCTTCTAACTATTAAAGTGAATAAGTACAAAACTCTATATTTACCACCTTATCTTGAACAATATTATCAAACATAATATATTTATGCAAAAAAGGGTTACATTGGTTGAAGGGAAATCTACGAAAGGGAAAAAAAACAATACTACTTAATACTAAAAAAAAACAAGGAAGGGAAATACAGGTACATAAATCTTAAAAGTGGTAGTTAAGCAATCCCGGATATCATGGAAAACGAACTTCAGTCTATTGTCCCGCAATCATGGCGGCGGAGAACCTTGTTTTTAGCCTTGATGTAGAACTCCGCTTTCCAACTTGGCATCTGATCCGTGTCGACCTCTAAAATTTCCATGTCGGGTTGTGTTTGGATGTTTGGAGATGTGTCGGGGTTGCTGCGTTCAAAATCGGAGTTTGAAGAGCTACTCCCTTGCTCCCAACCTTTTGTCACATCATACATAGTTGCCCTCATTGAGTTGATATACGCTTGTTGCTTAAAAATGTGGCTAAGCAATTCGTCCTAAAAAAACCCATTAAAAGATTTTACGTCACAACAAAATAAAGGTAACTTCAAAATATTTTAAATTTCACCAATGCTTGTTTAAAAAAAAATTACCGGTGATCTGTTGATTTCAGTGGGATCATAAGGGATTGGTTCAATGCGGCCGAGAGGTATCGTGATGTCTCTGCCATTTCGGTATACGTGAAAAGTATCAAAAAATTCAGGTAGGTCACGGTATACCTCAGGTTGGGGCGTGTACTGACTGGAGCGACAGTAGAGGTCAGGCTGAGTCCCGTAAGGCATGCCGGCTCTTCCTCTGTTGGCAACACCAAACTCATCCTTGTTCCTCGCATGCTGAACCAAAGGCAAATACCTTCCGACGCTTTTGCTTGTCCACCACGTGAGGTAATGATCGGGAGGGACAGGCAAATAATGGGTCAACGCAATCACTTCCTCGCCGTCCTGAATCGGGGAGTCCTCATTTGGGAGGTCAATAGGCATAACTATGTCACCCGTCAGCTGCCGCCAACACCGTTCAGGGAGGTAATGACTGTTTTGAAACTGAATTCTTAAACCTGTAAAAAAATAAGGTAGGAAGTGTAAGATAAGTATCCAGAAAAAAACCAAACTACAATCATGGAATTCAAATGATAGGATAAATAACCTGACACCCTTCTGGCCTCTACTACCATAGGGTCCCCGCAGTGAGCGTCCATAATCCACGGTTGCCATTCTACGGTGCTGGCGGTTCGAGAATCGATATTCTGTCTAGTGATATAAAGACTATGCCTATCTAGCGCCACTTGTTCGGTCGGGTCAATGTTTGTTTTGTCAAACAATGCAAGGGCGGGTAATGGCGCACGCCTTGCCAACTCGGGTGCCAAATTCGGAGAGCGTTTTGGTAAGGGCTGGCAGTTGCGAAAGTAGAAGTAGTACCAGTACTCGAGTATCATCCACATACCTCCCATGTCATTAGACACTCTGCTACTCCACTTATCTAGTTGTTCATACAAATTTCCCAATGCAGCCCACCCCCAGTCGTAGTTGCCAACATTATCCAAGTCTTCCAAACAGCATAGCCACCCTTTCTTTAGCCTTGTAGTTGTGTCTCCGACCAACCATCTACCAATGCACCAGAATAAAAACATTCTGGTTAACTCGTCAGCGATTGGATTGTTATTCATCCCTTTTCGCCCTTCTATGTAACGAACTATATGCCCACTAAGCACATCACTTTTTAGGGTTCCCCATGCTGGCACCGGTTTAACCACCAAATCCGGGTTCGCCTGCAAAGCCGCGATCTGACGTTGCTCAAGTTCATCACGCCAAGCCTTGGCGCCCGAAAACCAATGCTCATCATACAAAACCCTTTCTGCTTTGCTTACAGTTTTGCATTGTGGTCTTACCCTACCTCCTCCTATTGGTACCCCTGTGATCCTTACAAAATCTAGTGGAGTAAGACCAATTTCGAATTCAGGAAAATGGAAAGTCTTGGTTTTCTTAAACCACCGCTCCATTATAGCCTCTGACGTCTGGTTGTCAGCATTCAATAGCTTGACATGGAACATAGCCGAAAACCCACAATTGTCTAATATATGTTGCGCTCTGTCGTTCTCTTTAGTGACTATATTGTATAACTCAGAAAGCTGGGTCCAATTGGTTTTAAATTGGGGAGAACGAACTTCGGTCATATCATCACTACACCGATGATGCATGCCTTTAAACGATAACGGATCCCCGAGATACATTCCCTAAAATATACGAATACACAATTAATAAAAGCAATCGACATGTTGTAACACATTCAACATATGCCGCAAAGCCAGCAAACACACATGCAAACACATTCAACATAAAGCCGCAAGAATACTACAACCAATTTCCACATCTATAGCGAGCCAACTCCTAACGCTTAGTAACTAATGTCATTCAAATTAAACCTAAGCCGTATATCATCAACATAAGAATACATTCAACATAAAAGAATACTACAACCAATTACATTTCTAGCGATACATCCTCTATCGCCTAAGAAAAATCTCCTATAATCTGCAAATTTCATCCAAAAAATAATCTGCAAATTTCATCCAAAAAATTAAGAACTTACCGCTGCCATTTTTACGGATGAAATCAAATTCTAGAACCTCCCTTTTAATCACCAAACTTTTTCGGACGTACCCTTTCCTTCAATTTAAAAAAAAAACCTAATATTTATCTCAAATTTTCTATGTCTAGCAGAGTAGCAGAGGTCGGGTAAAAATGGAGGAGGAAGAAAGAAGAAGAAGATAGAAGAAGAGGAGGAGAAAACGAGGGTTTCGGATTTATGGAGTTTTCTGGAAAGCGAGGAAAGCTATATCGCTTTGACTGGTTTTGACCGGTCAAGCGAGATAGCTTTCCTCGCTCAGGGGAGCGATATAGCTTTCCTCGCTGAGCGAGAAAGCTTTCCTCACTCTAAGGGTACCTCCATAGTAAACAGGCGTTTGGGAGGGGCACTGGATTTTGCACTGTTGGGATGATTCCTCTCTCATCCATAGTAAACAGCCTTATGCTCTGGTCTTCCATACTGTCCCTTTTTAGAAATTGGGCTGTGATTCTGGTCCCGGCTAAGCAAACCTTAGCAGTCTTGGGATTTAGTTGATAAAAATCACATTTCATGAATCAACTACTAAACTAAAGAATGATTTTAAAAGAAAAGAAAACTGGGCCGCAAACAGAATTTAGGTTATAGGACAAGGACAGACCAGATTTTTGCTTATAGGGTTGGTTTTATAACACCCATCTAGTTCAAACATTTGATCTTTTTTGCCGTATCAAAAATGTTTTGGCTTCTATCTGGGATGGTACACTTCAGCAGTTTCTGAAGTTGAAGAGCAGCTTCCAGAAAGCTTTCCTCCTTAAGAGGCACATCCACGGGAAGGGCAAAAATTACTTCATTAACATCTTCCTCGAGCTGAAGGTAAAAGAGGCTGCCAAATACCTGGAAACAAAAATCATATAGCAATTTAGTAATTATTAATCCGTCCACAACACTGAAGTACTTAAACTAGGAGAAAACGAGACTACTGAATCTAATTATCTTTTCTGTTTGAAGGATTCAAGGTATGGCAGCAGTCTTAGACTATTCAGAACCGAAATCTATTTATTTGCAGTTTGCTGCCTACTTTTGAAGTTCCAAGTAAATCGAAAAATTGTTACTGGTAAAGCCAATTCAAATTCCTCGGCTAGCCGGAATTCTTTACAACCCTAAATGGGATTTTAAATTATTTCCTAATGACTGATCCTGACTCTTGATATTTAAAACACAGCCTACAATTCCCTGGTACTCATTGACAACCCTACATGAACGGAGGGCAATCACTTCAGCTGCTGGTACCATTGTAAGATTCAGTAATTATTTGCCGTGAACCAATTGCCTTCGTGCAACATGACTCACAGACTTTATTGTCAATTTTTAACAAACTATTAAAGCTCTTACCTTTTTCATCTTAGAAACAACCATCTCCCTGATGGCTTTAGACCTTGCAACCAAGTTAATGACAAAGAGCCCTCCTTCTGAAAGAGATTTCTTCACCGACAAAAGAAAAGATTCCTCCAAGAAGTCCTCGGGAGGGCAGGTCATTCCGGAGCTACACAAAAAGGAAAAGCACCATACACACCCAAAAAATACTTAGGTGGACTAGATGCCAATGAAATGATGAAAAAAAAAATTAAAGATAGCGACTGTTTTCACCTTGAGTCGGAGGAGTCTGCATCAATAATCAGTATGTCAATTTTCTCGTGAATAGAAGTCTCGTGAGAAGATGATGCAGCAGTAGCAACATCTTCAATAAACTTGATCCCGTCCGCCACATGTACCTACACCGTCAGAAGGGGGAGTCACGAAATGAACTACAACAACATAAGTTGAAACAAGTATAATAAAATCACCAATACACCATATCAATCATCAGAGACATAACCACAGAGGAACAGACTGTGCATGTGCCAAAGCATTTCACCTTCCAAATCTATTGCAATGGAATTTAGGCCATAAGTTTCCCAAACATTGGGCTTATATGAAGAAAGCCTAAAATCAGATTGTATTTATAGTTCTCAAGGTGAGATTCCATGTGCACAATAACCATGCCAGGCTTTTTGTAACCAGTCTACCATAAAGATGATTGACCTGACTTAAAGAACCTACCCAAGTATATGAGATGTCATTCAAGACATGACCACAGATGTGCAAATTGCATGTGTGCTAAAGCATTTTACTTACAGTTACAAGTCTATTCCATTAGAACTTAAGCCATAATTTTTCCCAAACAATGACATCAACTTCTACAAGGAAAACCTAAAATAGACTGATGTTCACTATTTCAAAGATGATCCTAAAGGTGAGACCCCGTAGGCTCAAAAATTATGACAGGCTTTTTGTATTTAAGTTGAATCAAGTGCATTATTTATAAATCACCTGATTTTCAGCTCCTAGCCAGAACATGAAAATGTACTGGTCATGCGGATATGAGTTTAGGACAAACTTTAAGAGGTCCCACACGCATGATACATTATATTGAAAGCTAAATGATAATTGAGGAACAATGATAACACTGGAAAACTTCACTACAGTTCTGGAAAATTTTCTTGACATTGGAAGGCATTCCATGTAACAAACATAGGGATCTGTCTTCCCCAATAAACCTTGCACTCTTATCTTTAATCTAGTTACAAACAAAATTACCTTTAACTGCTTATCCTCAGTAAAACCAAAATAGTCTCTTGCCAGATCTACTATTACAGGATCTAATTCAACCACCTGTACAAATGAGAAGGAAGAGCATAAGCATTTGTCTTATCAGATGAATCCGTGCTACAAACATCCAAGTTATTACAGGTACCTCGATATCCAAACAAGGAATACAACCACGAAGAAACATAGGAAGAAGCCCGGCTCCAAGACCGATCACAACAGTCTTCATCTGTAAAACATAATCCCAAATAAATGAATAAACAGCACCAGGACTATCAAATAACCTGTCCAGAGGGGTAAGCATGACCTGGTAGACTTGTACCAACTGATCAACGGCTTCAGAAAATGCTCAAGCTTGTAGCATGAATAATGATTGCACTTCAACTTAGGATTTGAATCAACAAAAGTTGGACTACAGTATACATCATTATTCACTTAAAAGTAGTTCTATTTAAGACAATTTTAGAATTTAATTTTAACTTCTGTTTTTTTTTTCCTTAAGTGGAATTTATTTTGAACTCAACCCTCACGAAAATAAAGTTCTTAAGCAAGTATATCCATTCTTACCGTTCTTCCAGATGATGCCCTACTTTCGAGATTTGAAGCAGACAGCATAAAACCAGATATGATCCCAGTATGATAAGAGCTGGCGAGGTAATTGTGATCAACCTTAAGAATGCTTTTGGGATCTACAAAACAAGAAAGAAAAGGGACAAGAGTAAAATTAACAATATGGAATAAAAGAAAACCTGATTATGATACTACTCTTTTCAAAAAAATGGTAAACATTAAACAAGATGCTTGCTTGGATTACTATATACAGTTTTCAAGAAGTATTCAAGCTCTCCATGGAAGAGGTACACACCAACAGAACTATATCATACACATTGCCATAGCCAAAACAAAACAAAACCAAAAAAAAAAAAACACTGTAATAGGCAAAAATCAGTATGTAATCTGGCCAATATTTGGCAACATAACACACCATTCCTTCACCTAATTGTAATTTGTAGGACATCTAATAGAAGTTTCCACGAGTTTGTTTGCATCAAAGCCACTCAGGAAAATCAATGCTATCTCTATAATGTGATCATCAGTAAATTTTCCTAAACACCAAAGAAAGGTGGCTGCATTTAGACACTATTTTATCGATGCAGATAGCAATTGATTCTGGAAAGCATAAAAAATCTATGAAAACAGAGTAAAAAATCACCAGAACTTTTTTGGCTTTTGTTTTTCCTGGATTTGGCTGAGTTGCTTTTTTTCTTCTCTGTTTGTCCAGGATCTTCTTTTGTTACCAAGGCTTCTGACTGCACCAACCCCACACTTCTTTCAAAAGTAAGCCGACGATATGTAAGTTCTTTAGATGGAGTAATGCCAGTGTCTTCACCACCCACATGTTCATACACCACGTCTTCCACAGTAATGGGTCCAGTCATGGCAGATGTGACCTGCGGTATGGTAACGGCACAATACGAGTCAAACAAAAATCAAGAAACCCTATGCATGATAAACAAGTGCATATAACCATAAATGGCATTTCAAATATTTCAAATGGGATTACACACATATAATAAACTGTTACTGAAAAAGGATGTTTCAATGCTCAAACAGCCCAGTGCTTCACTTACACCACCATAAACAAGACAGACAAGGTTCCACCATAGAGGCAGCTTTAAATTACCTTCTCTAACTTCTTTCGTTTACTAGCAGGTCCTAGAAGGTGAAGCAAGTTCAGAAGAACATGAATCATATGCAAAAAGAACTACCATTTAAAGGAATAAAAGGATATTATTGTTCATCTTAGCTAATGCTAGGTGAAAGGCAAGCAAAACTTTATTCTAGGCTTATCAAACAAATCATTAATGTAGGAGTCCGTGATTAAAAGTTATTTGTTACTTGATCAATGAGATGGATGCAGTGCTTTGGTGTTAAAAATTTCAGTAAGCATTAACATACTGCACTCGTTTATGCATCCGCCATGCCAATGCTAACCACAAAATTTCAGTAAGCATTAACATACTGCACTCGTTTTGCATCTGCCATGACAATGCTAAACCACAAGTTAACATTCCAATGCTAACCAGAGGAAACAGCCATTTAATCATTTAGTTCCTGTCTTATTTTTTCCCTGGAGAATGATAACTAGAAATCGACCAAGCTTTATAAGTAATGCAATATTCAGCAAAAATGGGAGTATATAACCTGGTGAACAACATTCCTCTGCTTAACACCGTCACTGGCCATCATGAACCTGCAATATGAATCATGAGAGAAACTTCAAAACAGGAAGTGGTAAAAATCATTTGTGCATTCTTTTGATTAGCAGGGATGATTAAGCTGGGGTCATTTCAGGTTCCCACATGTGTACAACTACACATACACATATAAATGCCACAATGATCGTAGATGAGAAGCTAAAAACTAAGAGATGATGAAGGATTAATCGCGGATACTTTATCATCTCACTAATCTTTCATCCCTTCCCCTGTCAATAATCAGAAAGAAATATGCGGGAATGCTAACG
>JAJJMA010257460.1:11579-23111 GCA_023529015.1 Papaver nudicaule | reverse complement strand
TCGACACAACCATGTAATAGTTGCACATCACTCGAGATATCAAAACATCACACGCGGGGATAACTTTAGGGGTATAGGTCTGGCGGTCTACGGCAGTTAGAAAGAAACTGATAGAGATAATGGAAAGTTACGAAAAGGTGGTGCTGAGTGAACATGTTCTACACGATTCTAGCAGTTACAAAGCACAACTCATGTCCTCCACTCTTCCACGACTTCCACCTTCTATGTCGAGAGATCAGGGTGAGTTCAACACTATAAATAGAGGCTTCCTCTATCTTCCAAGGCAGAAGATTCAGAATATTCAGAACACTCGAATACACCAGAGCCTCAGAGCAAACATCTGAGAAATTCAACATACTTCTATCCTTGGAGATTTTCAGTCACCTTCACGGAGGAGATCCTGAACTCTTACACCCAAAACACATCCTCAACCTGATCTCAAGTTTCTTTGATGTTTCCCTCCCTAGATCAACCTCTATCCTCTCTGTGACCGAAGCAGGACGTGAACGACCATTGACTTGGTTTAGGCTCGTCTTGTTCGACTTTGATCTCGAGCACTACGAAAGTACCCAGAGACGGTGCATTGTTTTTCCAGGTAAAAACATTTGGCGACCACAATGGGAGATCAATATCTCGGTTCCAGAAAGTCACCTCTAAGAAATGTCTGAACTAGGGATGGGATCTCAAAAAACTAACCTTCACCTCAACGCCGCAAACCCTACAAGAAAGACCGACCCCAGTAGCGATTACCCACCATCGATCAACACCAACGACAGAGGAGGCGAAAACCCGCTGACAACCCTAAGTATAGAGGAGGTAGCCCGGCGACAAGATACCCTCGCCAGCCAACAGACGAATACCACTGCTGCCTTAATAGAGATTACAACTTACCTCAAATACCTCACAGAGAAGCTGCCAAATGCTCCTGATGTCCCAGCAGTGGAAAGAATCGTCACACAAACGAGAGACGAGGCTACTACGGTTCCGCACCACAAAACCCACACTCAGCCAACCCAAAAGCTTTCTCAAGGATACGCCACTCCCTCATTCCCAAGATATGATGGAACAGGTGGTGCGCGTGAACACGTCTCACGCTTCCTGGAATATCTGAAGGAATATGAATACAGTCACACCTTGAGACTCAACGAGTTTCCAAAGTCTCTCGTAGGGGAGGCTTACCAATGGTACACTCGTATCACACCAAGAGCCACGAGTACCTGGAGCGAGTTGATAAACGCGTTCTTCAAAGAATATCTTTTTGGGAAAGTAACACTCTCTGATCTGGGCAAAATGCGCCAAAAGACCAGCGAATGCCCCGACAACTACGTAAAGAGATTCAGAGGACAAGCCCTCGGCTGCTGCACTCCAGACATAACGGAGCCACAACTAGTGGAAGTCTGCACCAGTACCATGACTACAATCTACCGAGCTCTCCTGAAAGATATTCAATTCCAGACTCTCTCCGAACTTTAGGAAGCAACAGCACGTTCGACTACCATAATACCTACTCTGAAAGAAAAAACTCAACTACTGAAACACGGAAAACTTCACGAGGCCGACAAAGTCCATGCGTCTAGGGACTTGGACGACAACAGCAGAAAAAGGAAAACTGGGGAGTGTTTTACTGAGCGCAGGGTACGGGACTCAACCTCGATAACGAGAGGCGTGACGCCAAGAGAAGGCTCACAACGACAACAAGAAGGAGTCTACCTACTGAACGACATCTCTACAAGAGAGATAGGACAACTGCTAGATTCCTGGGTCCGAGACAAGATCGTGGAATTACCCGAAGTGCCGAGAGTTCCCACCGCCGAAGAAATGGAACACCCGCGGTACTGCCACTACCATCGGAGGATCATCCACGCCACGACCCAGTGTTACAGCTTCAGACGTGTTCTCGAAGAGCGCACCCTTAAAACTGAGGCGTATCCTCATGAACAACATCTAATGCACCAATTATGCGAAATCCTATGCTTTTCAAGCCTCAACGTCGAGATATGTTTACAACACTTAACTACGTGGTGTCGGGGAGGCGACTACCACTGGAAGAGAGAAAGGAACCACACCCGCCGGCGCAAAGCGAACCTTTGGTAGAATACGACTGGGGACTTTTGGCCAGACAAGGATGGGGAATACTCACTACCGCATATCTACGCGACATCGGGTTCGCTAACTCATTGTTGGACCTAGGGACGAAAATCAACGTCATCTCTACAACGACACTAGAGGCTTCGGGGATCTCGCTACAAGATGTCACCGGTTCCCCAACAACATTGGAGAATCCAGAAGGAAGGTCGGTGATGACCCATGGACAAATAACTCTACAGATAACAGTGAACGGAGTACAGACGGAAGCCGAACTCTACGTCATCACACAAAGTTTGGAATACAACATGATTCTCGGTCATCTTTGGTTCAACCACAACCGAAGCCTACTCAACGGGGCTACGACTCCACCGGAGACCTCGACTCAACCAGAAGATCTCCAGATATCAACGATATCCCTACATGAAGAAACGGGAGCCTCGATAGACTTCGGAGAGGAATCGACAAGGGCTACGCTCCCGCGAGGAGTTGACTCAGCTTTTATCACAAGTTACGAGTGGATCACACACCCTTCTCAGTATTTTGGAAAATGGATGAACCTATGTCCTAGTCACGACACCCTTAGCATCCTATTCGATAAACTGGGCTTGAGAAACGAATGTACCAACAAAGGGTCTACTAATCGCTCTCGGAAGTCACTCCTACACAAGAAACTCCACCACCTTAGAGTCACATCAATTGGCAATGGAGACTTCAAGGTAGGGGATTGGGTAATGAGGATTCCCCGGCGAAGAGGAAGATGCACCCAGGGCCCTACATGGTCGCAAAGTCTACACCGAATGGGTATTGTACGCTGGTTCCAATCAAAGACGGGTACGAGAATGTAACAACAGTCAGGAAGAGATGGGTCGAGATACACCATAATAACCCTTAGTTATGAATAAAATATCTATTGTAGCCAAAACATCAAGCCTGTCACCTCATTGTCTTTCGAATAAAAAAATATAGTAATAAAAACCCCTAAACCATGAGTCACGAAATAAAACAAAAAAATATACTCAGAAAAGGCCAGATAACACGATGCCCCCGGATTTCTCACGGGCATCCCTCATCTTGTAAAGCACGTCCCGCTCTTCCTCAAGTCTAGCTTCCAGCTCAGCAACCTCCCTTTCTTTCGCGGCGAGAACGTCATCTGTGACAACATCAGACTGGACCTTGGAACACTTTCGCTTTTCGAACCTCTCCCGGAGCCAAGACACATTGAAAGACTCGGACTCAGCGGCCGCTATAGCATCCTCCCAATCCTGCAACGTCTCTGGTTCGACCCCACGCATAGAACATTCCCGCATCTCAGCAATCCGCTCCAATAGAACTCCGACGAATCCTTCCGCCACAGCACGGTTTGCATCCTCTCTGGCAATGTGACCAAACTCCTTCCAGATGCGTGTATACATGTCATGATACTCTTGCGAGACAACGAAACCGCCTATGGCCACCTGGTAGGGTCTGACTCTGCTCAAAAGGGGGAACGCGACACCTCGAGTCGGATAAAGAGTGTTCATCCTAGCCTCCCTAGCCCTCATCTCGGCGTCAATAGCGTCTTCGTAGTCAGATTCCTCGATCTCCTCAGTATCACCATCATCCACGAATTCGTCACCAGCACCTTCATCCACGGGCACATCCGCAGCAACGGGAGAAACCACCCGAGACTGCAGAAAATAAGGAGTTAATAACCATGTGAAGACGGAAGTTACCGGTAGCTCAGAGACAAGAGAGATCAATGGTCAGGAATACGAAGAACACGAGTCACTCACCACGCCAGAGTTCGATGCCTCACGTAGAGGAGAGGAGTTATCGGTCCTCCCGAGTATCTCCCGATCCTCATCATTCACGTTCGAATACCCCATGGGCTCGTTATCTCCTAGACGGCCCGCCTATAAGAAGAAAACACGAAAATAAGGGCCTGGCTGAACGTTAGCATGAAAGCAAAACAACCTCGGCAAAAGACTCACTACCATCATGTCAGCATCCTCGTAGTCATCAGAAAACTCGTTCGTTCCTGCCTGGGAGACGTATCCCCTGGGAAGCCTCATCCTGGGACTGTTCCTCCTGACACCTCGAACTGGAGTCATGTCGTCCGACTGGGGACTCGGAGTAGGGCTCACCTGCGGAAGAATAACGAAGGGTAAAGAGAAGGACATTCAGTAACCAAGAACGAATTACAATCGAACTATCATACCTGGAGGGAAGCAATGGGAGTACCCTGGCTTACACCCTGACGATTAGCGAAACCACGAAGGACTTCAAGAGTGTTATTCCAAAACTCGTGATACTCAGGAGTTACCCTCGTTGGCCTATGACGAAAAACAAAAGGAGAACGGCGGCCGGGATGAAGTGATACATCGAGTGAAGATCGCAATTCGGCCACGGAAGTAATCTCCTGGGAACGTCTTGGTCGAAACCCATCACTCTCGCCGCTCTATCAACATTGTAAGGCATTACCACCTCCTCCCCGCGAAAATAACCAAGAATGTAACCAGGAGTACTGTTGTTAATGAAGATAGCTTGCCCA
The DNA here is from genome assembly GCA_023529015.1 of Papaver nudicaule. Taxonomy (NCBI): domain Eukaryota; kingdom Viridiplantae; phylum Streptophyta; class Magnoliopsida; order Ranunculales; family Papaveraceae; genus Papaver; species Papaver nudicaule. The sequence continues at coordinate 18,493 of JAJJMA010257460.1, read as the reverse complement.
ATAGTAAGACCACTCGACTCTCGGGGTCCCGACCGCAGCTCAACACCGGGCATCTCCGTGAAAGTTATGGGATGTACGATCTCAGAGGAGGAATTGGTGTACCACGGGCGGAGATTGACATTCTTATCATCATCCAACAAGTCACCCAGTTCCGGAGAAGCGATAGGAAATTTGGTAATCCACTGTAAGATTCGAGGGCTCTCCTTCAGTGTCTTACCCAAAGCAGGCCCCTTTTTGGGTCTATGAGCTTCGAAGTGCTCCCACAAGATCACCTGGACAAATAAGGGGTTTGCGTAGGTACCAACCCTACTAATACCAGGCACCGACATATCCCGGACAAAAGCATCGAACTGAGCATACTGAGAACCAAGAAATAAGCTACCGATAGGCAAGCTCCGACCATGAGCCAGGAGAACAACCAAAGGGACAACATGGGGTTTCAAGGTACCAAGAGGAGCATCAGCGAAGATGTCCTTGGACAACCAGAGTACCAGGAATGCGGCAATGCAAAGGGTGCTCTCGGGAATGCCCCAATTGGGACTCGCGCCGCCCACATACCAATGATTAGTCCATTCTGTATAATTTTCGCTCGAATAAGCTTTGGCTACCTGCAGTTCTTGGATCTTCCTGTTCAAAACCTCGGTCATTGCGTTCTGAGCTGAGGAATAGCTGCCTGGGAGATTTCCTAACATTGGAAGATGGTATAAAGCAGCAACCGCTTCTAAAGAAATGGTGAACTCACCCCAACTCGTCACGAAAGTCTTCGTCGCCCTGCACCAATGAAGGAGGAAAGTAACAATGGCACTGGAGTCCTTGTATATTTTCAAGTTCCTAGTTGCCTTCACCGCATAGAGGACACCCGCTCGCTCCAAAATTGGCTGGACCTTCTTGTTAGTCAGCATAAAATCATACCAAACACAACATGGCAACACATGAAACTGAGGAACTTTGAAGTCGACAGGCACACCATTGCACACCTTAGATTCCATACAAAACCTAATAGTCTCCCTCGGCACCAACATCGAAGAATCATCGAAGTCTCCTTGCCTCGGGATGAAACAGGCAGAGAAGTCTCCGCGATCGACAAATGTAGTCGGATTCCTAACAACAGGAGCATATGAAAAGCCATCAGTACACTTGGGAGTCCTAGCAGCAGTATCGCGAACAGAATGATGGCTGGAAACTGACTCTTGGTCACCGCTATGTTTTCTCTGCAACACGCAAACAATTCCAAGTAAGTCACTACGTGCTCGTAATCATTTCTCTGATAGCATGAATAATACGCATACACACTTGATGGCGATACCGGCAGACGGACTTGGACAGACTATGAGCCCACGCCATTTCAACTCTATCCTTTGCTATAGACTTGGCATACCCTTGTTCGAAGAGAATAGTCTTTGTTTATGCTGTGGGAGGAAAATGGATGCCTTTGGAGATCATGCTATCCACTGTGCCACTGAAGTTGGTTTGAAACATCGACATGACATCGTTCGAAACACATTTGGAGACATTTGCTTTAGAGCAGGGGTGCCCTACAAGATTGAAGCATCGCTGGGTTTCCTTGCTGAAGAAGGTCGTAGTTCAAGACCGGCAGATATCCTAGTGTACAACTGGGAAAATGGCCGTGACACGTGCCTTGATGTTACATTGGTCTCTCCTTTCACAGGTGGTGTGTTCAGACTTACACTCCTGGAGTCGCCTTGACTAGAGCTATTGAGCAAAAGCGCAACAAGTATTTGGAGATATGTCGAACTAATGGGTACAACTTCGGGACCTTGGCCTTTACTACTTTGGGAGAACTTGGCGATGAGAATGTGGAGTTTTTGAAGCGAATGAAGAACTACATGTCTAGGCACAACGCTTCCATGAATGTAGGAAACTACCTATTCATTAGAATAGGGTTTGCTATTCAGAAAGGGGTTGGGACCCAGCTTGTAGCTAGGCTCCCATCTGGCAATGTACAAAACTAAGTCTATTCGTTTTCTAATAAAATGCCAGTTCATAATAATAATAATAATAAAATCAAGATTTCTCTGTAGAAAGGGTTCGAGATTTCTCTCTCCTCGAGAGAGGCGATTCAGGCGATTTGGGGATGAAATCAAGGGTTTGAGATTGAAATCATCCCAATCTTCCCCATTATCGGTCTGTAATCTCGTGTTTCTTCATCTTCATCATCTACCCTTTCTGCTGCTCATCATTTTGAACTCACCATCTCTTTGTTTCTGTCGGATTTTGACTTCCCTTTGGGTCGTTACTTCTCACAGAAATTAATCGATTGGTGTTTGATTCTCTACTGATTTCATCGTCGTCATGCCTTCTACTCGTAGTAGTCGTAGCTGTGCTCATTCACCAGTTCCTAATCCTGCTTCTAAACCGAAGTCCAGACCTAATTCCAAAACCCCAATCCCTAATTCCAAAACCCCAATCCCTAAATTCAGACCTGTCAATGGTGGTGTTTCTTCTAAGGGGATTTCACCTACATTAGATATCACTGATAATAAATTTCATTGTCCTTATGTTGGATTGGATGGGTGTACAGATGGTGTTGGTGGTAGAGGGTTTGCTAGAAGTTCTTTCTCTAGACATCTGGATGACTTCCATTTTGTTAATGGTAAGTGTATTGATATATGTAGAGAGCGTATGAGCCAGGATGTTGTCATCTATGATAAATGGGATGCTGTTCTAAGAAGCTTGAGGATGTGGATTTGCACTTCATGTATGAAGCTCCACACTTGGAGTGTAGCTTGCAAAACTCATCCTGGTCCTATGGTTAAAGCTCCATGGCAAGAAGATGGTGTTGCTTTTCTTATCCATGGCATTCAGAGACCTCACACTACTATGGACAGGGGTTTTCCTAATTGTCCTGATGATGATGTTGGCTGTGTTGGTGGTGAAGGTGAGTCTCTATTGTTAAATGTGGAATTGCTTGATAGTGTTTTTAGAGCTCAGATTCATACAATTAGGCATATCCCTACAAATTGCAGGCTCAACTTTGCTAAAGCCTTTAAGCAGACCATGGAAGTTGTTATACTTAACCCTGCTGACATTACAGGATGGGTGAAAATGTTGTTGTTTCCTATTTGTGTGTTGTCTAATTACTCTCCACGGAACAGTGAAGAGAAGAGGTCTGGTAACAGGAGAAGGCTGCAAGTCAGTTCTATTAATCATGCTCTTCAAGTTTGGAATGAGCCAGATGGATGTATCAATATTGTTCAGAACTTACTTGATGCAATTGCTGCTCCCAAACCTCCTAAGTCAACTAGCTCTCTCAAGAAGAAATCACAAGAAGATGTTAATATTAGCTTATGTAAAAGGAAACTCAGCAATGGCACCTATACTGCTGCCATTAGGGTCTTAACTTCAAGTGGTGTTGCTCCTCAGAATAATGTTACTTTAGCTGAGTTACAGTCAAAGCATCCATCTGCACCACCACCACATCTGCCTGCTTCTCCTCATTCTTCAGAACCAGCATGTGCTGATAAGGAATTAGTCTTTAGCAGACTTAAAAGTTTTCCAAAAGGGACTTCTTGTGGAAGGGATGGATTGCATGCACAACACCTCCTAGATGCTCTATGTGGTCCTGCTGCTGCAATTGCTGATGATGTCTTAGGCTCCATTACTGATATTGTCAATTTATTTTTGGATGGCAAATGTCCTCAGCAACTTGGTGAATTTATTGCTAGTGCTCCCTTAACTCCCTTGATGAAACCAGATGGTGGCATTAGACCCATTGCTGTTGGCACTATATGGAGGAGATTGGTTTCCAAGTGTGCTGCTTCCTTGGTAAGTAAAGATATGAATTGTTATTTGAAGGATTTTTAATATGGGGTTGGTGTTCCTTGTGGCAGTGAAGCTATTATTCATGCTGTTAACAGAATTGTCATGGAACAACAGATGGACTCTTCCTTAACTATGCTCCTGGTTGATTTTAAAAATGCTTTTAATATGGTTGATAGAACTGTGATGATTCAGGAAGTTAGAAACATGTGTCCTGCAATTTCTAGATGGGTGGAGTTTTGTTATGCCTCTCCAGCTAGATTATATTATGGATCTCACACTCTTTCTTCTGTTCAAGGGGTACAACAGGGGGATCCCTTAGGTCCTTTATTGTTTGCCTTAACTCTTCATCCCTTAGTTCTTCATATTTCCAGAGAATGCCAGCTAAGTTTACAGGCTTGGTACTTGGATGATGGCACCATCAATGGTGACACTATGATGGTGGCTAAAGCTCTTAATATTATCCAGCATGAAGGACACAGTAGGGGACTTGAGCTTAACATTCAGAAGACAGAAATCTTTTGGCCATCTATAGAGCCTAGGTGCAAGTTTAAGGATGCTTTTCCTGTTGATATTGGCAGACCTGCACATGGAGTCAAGCTTTTGGGTGGAGCTGTTAGTACAGATGCTGATTTCTGTCATCAGTTGTTGCTTGCAAGAGTTAATAAGACTCTACATTTGATGGATGCAGTTCAGAAGCTCAAAGACCCACAGTGTGAACTACTTCTTTTACGCAATTGCATTGGTGTTTCCAAGCTTTATTTTTCTATGAGGACTACTATCCCTATCTTATCCCATTCTGCTTTATGCTCATATGATGATTACCTGTTTCAGTATTTGAGACATTTGCTTGTTGGTGATGGTCCAGGCTATGGTCCTTTGCAACACAGGATGGCTACTTTGCCTATCAGTGAAGGAGGTTTAGGTATTTATTCCTTACAGGACACCTCCCATTATTGTTTCTTAGCATCTTGTTTGCAGACTCAGTTGTTACATAGTGAAATTTTGCATAATACTGGCATATCTGGTAAGAGTTTTGCTCTCCTGCAAGCTATTGATGATTTCTCTAAGGTGTGTGGCTCTGATCCTTCTTGCATTACTGAATCTGCCCCTCATCCTATGCGTACATTGGCTGTTCAGTACTTTGCTGAAGTTGTTAATAAGATGCCCACCACCTTTGCTATGACCTCTAGAGACTTGGCTTTATGGAAGTGTAACATGAACCAGCATGCTAAGGATTTTTTGTTAGCTATTCCAGCTGAAGGACTTGGCCAGAAAATTGGACCTCAGCACTTTAGTGCAGTTTTGGGGTATAGATTGGGTATTCCTCTATTTGTTGCTGACTCTCCTTGCTCTTGCTGTGGGAGACCTATGGATGCTTTTGGTGATCATGCAGTCCATTGTGCTAGTACTGTGGGCATTAAATCTAGACATAATCGTGTCAGAGATACTATTGCTGACATTTGTTTTAGGGCTGGTGTTTCTACCAAAGTTGAAGCCCCATTGGGTTTTCTTACTAATGAAGGTGGTGGGTTAAGACCAGCTGACATTTTGGGTACAATTGGGAGGATGGGCGTGACACTTGCTTTGATGTTACTGGTGTTTCACCATTTGCTGGAGGGGGTGTGTCTGTTTTTGTTCCTGGGTTGGCTCTGGTTAAGGCAGTTGAGAAGAAAAGGAGTAAATATGATGAAATCTGTAAAGCCAATGGGTACAATTTTGGAACTTTGGCTTTCACTACTCTTGGAGAATTGGGTGATGAGACTATAGCTTTCTTGAAGAGGCTGAAGAATTTTGTTTCTAGGCATGACTCCACTATTAAAGTAGGGAATTATTTTTTCATTAGAGTTGGCATTGCTATTCAGATTGGTGTTGGGTCTCAGCTTGTTGCTAGACTCCCTACACGTACTATGTAATCTTACTCTTAATTTCCCTATCTTAATAAAATGCCTAGTTTCATAATAATAATAATAATAATAAAATAATAAAAAAAAAATTACGCGAGCATATGTGGCGCCACACCCGTGGCGCCACTAATTTAGCCTTGGCCGTGGTTCCAACACCGTGGCGCCACACCCTGTGGCGCCACTAACCCACCTTGCCCCGTCCAATATATATATACACGACCGTAAAAAAAAAAAAAAACGTCGCCTAAACCCTAGGTTACCTTGTTATTCTGTGTTGTTGCTCCACTTGATGACATGATGAATTAGCAAACACAGCTAAAGAGAGTAAATCAAGAAGAAAGAAAAGAAATACTGCTCTGAAAAAAGAAAAAAAAAACCTTCTCTCTTTTCTCTTCCTTGTTGAAAACTTAACCTAGACATGTATATATATACACATAATTATGAGAGTCCTAGTCCCAGTGAAACTCTTAAAAAGGGGGACAAGAGGCCCAAGGCCTCTCTTGAATCTCGCCAACCCTAGAGCTGGCGTTAAAAAATAAAAATAAAAAAAATGGCGCGAACTTCGAGGCGCCATGGCCACGGCCGTCCGCGCCACATCCCATGGCGCCATGGCCACTCCCTCTCATCCTCTCACTTGCACTCACGTGTACATGCGAAAAAAAAAAAAGACTAAGACTTTTGAAGGTTGCTATCACCATCCGACTGCTTAGTATGAAACATTACTGTTCCACACTAACCAGGGGACTTAATGTAGATGGTGAAAAATGGGAGAGGGACAAAATCGTAAAACTACTCCCTAACTATGCCTTACCTAAAGACAATCGCCTACTCAGGCACATCTTTATAGCTCAGGATGAAACCCATTCTATGAGCTGAATGTACTCTCTATGAGTTCTCTTTTATAACTCCCGGTGGAGAGGATGATATCATGGTGAAGTACCGATAACCCCACCAGCACATTAACCCATTAATCTTCTTTATGTCGACATCACCTCGAATTCCTCGATATCAGAACTAGATTGCTCAATGGTACATGGTGAAGAGTTAACAGAGACACATCCTCATGGATTTCCTCTCAAAATATGACTCAACATCCGAGTCTCAATGAAAACCTCAGAAATACCGAAGCTTTAGGCCTGTCCAGAGCTCTATAAGAGGCAGGCAACAGCCTAAACAGGCTTAAGCAGACCACACTCTAAACACAGAACGGTCTAATATAACATGGAT
>JAJJMA010257458.1:18250-29428 GCA_023529015.1 Papaver nudicaule | reverse complement strand
TGTAATCAAGAACTCAAGAACAAGATCTCCTTCAGATCTGATTGATTCACACGAGGGAGTCAATACAAGAATCCGAAAGACTATGTCAACCAACCAAGTACGATACTTTAATTATAATTGAAAGCTCAAATATAATGCGGAAGTAAAGTACACACAAGATTTTGTTAACGAGGAAACTACAAACTCGTAGAAAAACCCCGGGACCTAGTCCAGTTTTGAATACTCTTAAGAATTAAGCCGCCAACACACCTACTCTCAGACTTCGGACTAGCTGGTGCAGACAATATGACCCTAATACGACTATTAGTCACAAAGATTTCCCCGCAGCATTCCTATGCCTCCAACCACAGCAAGGTGGTCACGCACATGTACTCCCCTACGCAAACAGACGTCCTTTACTGTCTTACGCAAGAGTTGGCTCACAGCCCGTCACGAGGACTATCGCTACCCGACCTCCAATCGGACGATTACAACTTTAATGGACAACAACCAAATAGCGGCAGGTCAGATTGCTAGATGATATCCTTGGTAACTAACAAATATTTCACCGAAGTCTTTTCACACCAAGAGCGAGGATATTGAGTTTACTTAGGCAATAAACACCTCGAGATATCGATCAAGGTTTCAAAACCAAAACTCCCGAAAGAGCAACCTTGTCGTCCCAGTTGGAATCAAGCAGATAGCTGTAGCAAGTACGATATGATATGACCGTGAAGAACGATGTACCTGCAAAGAACAAATCCAATAACAACGATCTTGATTCCACTTAATACCTATAGTTTAGGCACACAAACCGAAAGTGGCTTGCTGACAAATCCAGGTTAATATATAAAAAATATGTTCTAATCACAACGATCTTGAGTGGCCTTATTGCAGAAGAAAAGGACCATAGAATAAACAAGATCGCAAGGTTTGATAGACGTGATAGAACAGAACACAAGTACAATACAAAGAAGACTAGTAAACATAAACTAGTTTCCCGTAAGAGGTACTTCTAGGCTTCTCGATCCTTAGAGAAGACTTTCACACAATTCTAGACTGAGAGCAAAAGCTCAAAGGTAACTGAAAAGAAAAGCGACAAACACAAGCTTACAATTCCGAAGAAGAGCTTGGACAGAGGGATAAAGCTTTCAGGAGAGATACCACTCCTATTTATATTGACTAAGTCTTTAGCTTTGAAATGAGGCAAACTTAATTTCGGAAATTCCACAAAGCACATTTACATATTTGATTCCGAAATTCCCTCTCATAGCATTTAATGAGAACTAATACTCTAGCATTTTACATTTAAGAAAAATATAATTCATAAAGAAAATATATTTTCGAAAGATGTTTAGCCAAGAGCAATCAAAACAAATAATATCTTAAGGTATATTTGGATATTTCTTTTAATTCGAAATATAACTCTTACAAATATGCTCCCTGGGAAAGAGCTCAATTCAAAACGTGTCCTAATGTTTCGAAAATCTCCTTAGATATTATTACTTCCAAATGTCGTCACCATCTTTAGTAATGTCGACATTACTTCCTTGGTATTGCTGGCCTAACCAGACGAACCTAGGTGGAAGTGGGATTTGGTCCAACGTGGTTCAAAGTTCCGCATAAACGTATCATAACAGACAATGTGTTGATATTGACTTGATCAATGTTAACGACATACCTTTATGTAATTTCCAACTGGGTTTGTGCCCTATTCTTGTGCTTTACCTCACTGTATTAGTTAAAAGGGCATTACACGGTGAGGCGACACAAACACAATGTGTTGGGGTGAACAATTTCTTGTTCACCTTTGGTGGTTAAAACAAGGTCTCCTACATCAATGGGTTTTTCACCAGACGTAGCTTTCGGCTTAGAATTCTTTGCCTTTCCCTTTTTCTTGTTTTTCGCCAGTAACCCAAGCATCTCATGTTGTGATTGCATCATACCAAGCATCTTTTGGTTAAGTGACACAATATTTTCCATGAATTCACTTTAGGTAGCCTCACAAGGGTGATCATTCCCTTTGGCACTTATTGTTCTACCAATATTCTTTGGTATCCACTTTTGAGTGGTCTTAGGAGCAATAGGATCTTTTTTCCCATCTTTCTCAACAAGATTACTTGAGAGAGAATTGGATTGACTATTATTTTGCAAGTTAGTCGATTTCCAATTGGGAACATCAGATCTAGTCTTCGCATTAGTGTTCCTTTCTATGTTGATTAGAGAACTTTCTAGAGCGTTTATAGGCAAAACTCGGCTTGTCATAATTCTGTTTTTTATGCCTAAAGGTTGGACGTTCACAACCTAGATAGTTAAAAGAAGCTCCGTTGTTGTTAGGTTTGACGTTAATCTCCAAAACAACATGAATAATAAGCCATTGACTTTCTCATTCCTTTTACAGAATCTTCAACTTCTTCCCAAGTGACCTTTATCTCCACAATAAAGGCAATGTTTAGTAACAAAAGGAGTGGGATGCTAGTTGTTACCTGGACGTGCGTGTGCTTGCTTTGGAGCTTGATAGATCTTGCTCATTTTGTCCTTGATTTGTTGTGGAGGTAGATCAACTTTGGGATCAATAGTAGTCTTGGGTTGAGAAGAGTCCTTAGCCTTGACAAATTTCACCTCTTTGTTAATACTTGGAGTGTCCATTCCTTTATAGCCTAATCCTCGTGTATCACGATTATTTTTACTCGCTCCTAACATTAAGGTTAATTTTTCCGAGCTATTTTTGAACTTATTCAAGTTTTCTTTCAAACTCAAATTCTTTACTTCCAATCTTTTGATTTTCTTAAGAGATTTAACTAGATCATTTTTGAATGAATCACCATTCTTAAGATTATCTAGTTCAGATGTGTCTTGATCAGAATTCCCAGCAGCATAGGCAATGTCTGTCTTACACTCTTGATAGAAATAATCAACTGGCATATCATCAAGAGTTGCAGTGTGAGTTGGATTCTCTTTTATATCTTTAGTAGGGCAACCGGGGATATATGCCCAAAACCAAGACACTTTAAGCATTAAACATCATTATCAACACAATTAAGTGCCTCATGAGAGAAAGATGATGTATGTTTAGATATTCCCTTTTTCCGTTTTTTAAACAGATGTGGAGAGTTATCACAATGCTTAGTTCTTCATTTACCAGATTTATCATTAGATTTACTAGTACGGTTCACGAGCTCAGGAACAGTACTATCTCTTTTCTCAAGAGATTTCTGACATGTTGTGTGATTAAGGACATTGTGGGGGCATAAAACCATCGAACCACGTGTCGACATCTCGAAGAGGAAGTAAGACAAGCTAAAAAAAAAAACGAGGAGTGGGGGATAAATCAAAGACTCGACATCACAAGTGCTCCTCGTTGGGCAGGAATCATCGAAAAAGCACTATACAGTGAAGATCGGGAAGGAACCGAAGAAACTACTACACCAAGCGGGAAGGATCGAAGGGTAGAATTATCTGCCTTAACCTCGATACCATCTCGATATGAACCGACTTACTCGACAACCAATGACACCCACGATCGTATATTTTGTCTTATTAGTTGTACTCCACTTTGTATCTTGCTCTATGTAAAGCGAACCAAAGCACATTTGTGGGGGTTGGATTTTGGTAAGTCTTGAAGACTTGGAGAGAGACTAGGTTAGTGTTCTTCATGCAATCTCCTCTGGTCATTAAGCTCATATCCATTGTAAATTTATCTACTGAGAAAGCTTTACACCTAATGAATATACCTAGATCTTTACTTACTATAATTGACTTGTTGTTTACATTGAATAATACATATCATAGTAGTTCGATCCACTGTTTTATATAGAAGTTGTCCCGATAATCATCTTGTTAAGGGGTTAGATCGAATTACTATTAGGTATAATATCTCTACGCAGGTTTTATACCGACACCGTTTGGCACTAGAAACAAGGACTGATTAAAACGACCTCGGTCTGCCTATGCTTTGTAGGTTTTTTAAATTTTGTGGATTTTTTTCTTCTTGAAGGTTTTTAGACTCTGCTCTTAGAGTACTCCTTAGATTCATCCATTATCCTACATGTTACTAGCAAGCAAATCATTGTAATGGAAAGTCTATTGAATATATGTCATGTATCTTGTAACTTATAACACCGGGAAAGTATACCAACATAACTCATGATTATGTAGACAAGATAATCTCAATCACTATAGTATCTCTACTAAAGTATCCAACCAATTTGAAAGATAGAATAAGTAGAATAGAAGAAATTCCATAATGTCTCCTGCTAACCTTTTGTCGATAAAGAATATATGATGTCTTCTTGGTAATATCTGTCTTCGTCTTCAAGGTCTCTACTACTTTCTCTATATCCCAATTCCGAAATCTAAACTCTAGTAGGCTAAATCAAGAATTGTGTTTTGATATTTAAACTTGAAAACTAGCTTGACATACCAACACTAGTAGATTTGACCGAGCAATGCTCTAACGCGATTATCATTGGTAAAGATGGATCAAGAAGTTGCACTCGACTTTCATAGGATCAATGGTTTAGTATATGACGAGTAGCTAATAAAAAAGAGTGTTGTTGTCGCTGAAGAAGTGTAAGTAGGTCGTGGAGAAATCTATGAGTTGGGCGAAGAGAAGAAAGACGAGTTGGTGGTTAGTCGTTGTTGATTAATTGAGAAGTGGTTCAGCATTAAATGATTGTCAAAATAGCTAGATTGTCAGAGTTGACTCGTTGACTGTGTGAATCACCGTCAGCAATCCTTATCCATAGAAGACCTCGCTCGGGGAAGAGAATATGCAAGAAGACCCAGCTCGACGAGATGCCTTGCCAAGAGATAAAGACAAAAAAAGATGGAGCAGTCGTTGTCATTGTTAATTGTACCCCATCATCTGTAACTCGCCTATAAAAGGCTAATGATACCTCAGTAGGAGGGGTTGAGCGATTTGTAACTGTAGCATCAGTGAGAGAAATTTGGTGGCTTAGACCCCTAGTTCCTCCTGTGCACGGTGAGTGAGTTGAGTGAATACTATCTTGAGTGGATACCTAAGCTGAGAAACTTGTAACCATAATCTTCAATAGTGGAATCCTTCCATGTAAACCTCTACAATGGAGGAAGAACCAAGTAACCCTTGTGTCTTGCTTTACATCTTCACTTTTTCATGATATTTATATCATACTTGCTAGATATTTATATCGGGTGTGTTGCATGATCTCTTCTTAGAATTTTTTGCAACTACAATGAAAATTGCCTTAGAAATATTTTCTATGTCTTTTTAGGAAAATTTCCCGACGTTTCATGGAAATTTTCCCCAGTCGAATGAGTGATTTTGGGTTATAGCAATATTTCCTTGTTCTTCAGCTATCTGAAGCTATAACTCCAGCTTTGTGCTAGTTTCTATTTCTTTCTGAGAGTCTTAGCTCTCAGGTGTTATGGCTCTACCTTATTTCTCTGAAACACCTGTAGTGATCTGAGGCTTCAGATCTTTCAGTGTTTTTTCTCTGACCTCTCCACCTGGGTTTCAGAGGGAATTCGTTTATCCAGTCTATTTTTTCTCTTTTTCACCCCTACTCATTTCAGCCCCTGTTTTTTGGTACTTTCTCTTCAACTCAGCCCATAAATGAACAGTAAACCCAGCCCATGACGTGGATCAAATTGTAAGGTTTTTAAGTTTTGTAATATTTCATTTAATGTTCTATTTTTGTTATATTTTCGACCACCACCACAACCACCACCACACCACCTTCTTCTTCTAAATCAAGCACGAAAACCACCACCACTACGCCACAGGGACCGGTTTACAACGGATATAGACGTTGCGCCGAATTAAAGCAACGTCTATAAGCGTTGCAAATACGGCGTTACCAAATTTTGGCAACGTCTATTTACGTTGCTTTAATTAATTAAAGCAACGGAAGTTACGTTGCTGCAAAACGTTGCTTTAACTAATTAAGGCAACGTTACTTACGTTGCTACAAAAACGTTGCTTTAATTAATTAGCAACGTAAGTGACGTCACCACACGTCACCAATTCCGTTGCTCTTTTTGTTTTAAGCAACGTAAGTGACGTCACCACACGTCACCACTTCCGTTGCCCTTTTATTTAGAGCAACGTTATAAGTAATTTAGGCAACGTCTACAAACGTTGTGGAATATATAATTAGAATTAAAAAAAAATACCAAATGTATTTAAAAAAATACCAAAAATTGTATTAAAAAAATACCAAAAATTGTATTTTGTATATTCTGGTATTACAAAATCTGCATTACAAAATTACACCAAATTTACTTCTAAAAAAGTAAACTAATGAAATTTTCATGTTAAAGTGCATAAATGAAGCATGAAACTGCAAACCAAAGTGGTTACCTTTCTGTATTTGCCTGTGGTTGCAAAATTTGCAGACCCATCTGGAAAGTCCACATGAATGAAAGTCATCAAGTTAGCAGTTGAATTACACAAAATACAACTTAGTGCCATTAAAGCCGAAGAGAATGAGTTGTTTACCTGCAGAGTTATGCCACAATCCTTTCCTTCTCCTGGCTAAAATAAAAATGGCCATAAAAGAACAAAACGTAGATAGGAAGTTAATTACGTATCATATCAGAGATGTATGCCAAACATTCCTTCAAAATATTAAGATCTTTGCTATAGGAAACTAAGGGAGAAACAATCGAGAAAACAAGCAAGGATTAATTATTACCTTCATCATTTTGCATGTGATTTGCAGGCAACTTTGAGAGCTGATTTTCTCCTCCATACTCACCAAGAGGCGTGAAGTCTTCTGGTACAACTTTTAATGATGAGGCTGATCTTTTGCCTGCACCAGATCCATTGTTTCGGTATGTTGACTCATACACAGATTCATTTATAACTTGATTGGAGCCTTTCCCAGTAGCAGACGGAGAATGAGGTAATTGTGTGTTTCGTTGATGAATAGATACCGCACACCCGAACTCTTTTGCTTGTATTCCCGATGCTTCATCTGTAAGGAATTTATATAGTTATTTTCCAGGAATTACATACCAATTTTCATCCAAGTACTCGAGTAGTTAGAGATCCGCCTGCCCTCACCTGGAGCAAACTTTTGAAAAATATTGTCTGAACCACTCACAAGTCCTTGAGACTCGAGGAAATGTTCAATTGCCTGCCTTAGCGACACATTCGGCAGACAGTTGCAAATATATAAAATTGAATGACCAAGCAAAATCGATGAACATCAACAAGTATGAAACCCTACTCGTTCAACTTCTTATGCTCTTCCATTTTAGATTTTAACACTACTTGCACTGTATGGCCATCAAAACCAACATCAGTAAAACAAGAAAATGAAAACATATAAGCGCAGCTGCTCAGGTAATTCATTAATACAGGTAATTCATTAACACTTGATGCAGAATAAAAGCTGAAGGCATTTTTACCTTTCGGAATACCTTAGTAATGTTGGCGGGTAAGAGATTTCAATATTGCTGAGCACGTAGCTCTATTAGAATGTTTCTCTTACTTAATATTGACTAGATGATAATGTTCACATAAGATGGAAGGCCTCTACAATGTAAAGAAGCTGGATCTACTATTCACTTCTAGTTTCAAATTTCAGAGGAATTCATGTACATCCAAAAATAAATGTCTTACTTGATAACTGATAATGTTGGTCTTAAACCGCTGGCATCGGTATGAGAAGTATTTTTGATACTGATTACATCATAGTTGGTCATGTCCAGCTTCACTCCAAGTAAATCCCGAATAACATCATGAGTCATGCTCTCTGCAGCAGCAAGTCTGGCATTCAGCATAAATATCTGCAACAAACGAAGAAGATTAACGAGAATGATAAATGAATTATAAGATGTATATGTATTTGAACAGAAGTGAAAAATTATCCTGTGGGTTGACAGTCATACCTCTTTCTGTCGTTTTACAGCTAAGGCTTCAAACAGAAGAATTGCATACCTCAGCATCTTTCTCAGCCATTATCTTTTTGAGATCATTAAGTTGTATTCTGGCTTCTTGCAAGTCACTTTCTTTCTTTTGAAGATGCCTATGAAAAGATAAACAGACATTTAATTTCATCACGGAGGAAGATTAAGATAAGAATCAATATTCGAACTTTTTCAAACAGGGTGACCAATATATGAAGTATCTCAAACCTCTGCAGGTCAGCATCTTCATTCATAATGTTTTGCAGTTTTAACTTCATATTCACACCAGATGTTTGTACTGTCAGCATCTGGTTTCTTATCGACTGAAGCTCCACTTCTAGATCCTCTCTCTGCAACCTTTGCCTTTCAGCCTCCCCTCCGACAATGTCCACCTAGCACAAAGGAAATTGAAGCACATCAGACGCACGTGCCATGGCATAACAACCGTTTGTGTGTCAGAGAGAGAGAGAGAGAGAGAGAGAGACAGACAGACAGAGATTGCCCACAGATAACTTTGAAATAGAAGTCTATTGTTCACCTTGTTTTGCAATACATCAACAATACTTCTAGCTCTTCAACAGACTTCTCCAACAACTTCACTTCCTCTTCCTTCTCTTCTGCGTATGCCTTTGTTGATTCAGCAATCTAAAACACACAACCAATCACAGATCAGGAATCAAGAAACAGAAAACAGTTAGAAACTACATAGGCAGTTGAGTTGAGCATATTAGCATAACATAACAATTAATAGAAATTAGCAATCACAGAACTACCTGCCGAGCTTCCACGGAGATTGCTTCATTTTCTTCAGCCAAAGCTCGCATCGCTTCTAACTTCTCTTCCAAATTAAACACCTCAGAATTGAGATGATCCCTCTCACTGGTGGCTTTGCTCAAATCATTCTTCAATCCCTCAAGCAAAGCATTCATTTGACCAAGAGTGTTATCCATTTGGACAAGTTCCTCTTCTAACCTTACCTGCAGCCTGCCTCTCTCCTTGAACTCCTCTTCAATGGAAGCTTTTGCTACTTGGACTTCCTCCAGTTGAGCTCTCAGATCAGCATTTTCATTCTGAGTGAAATTTAAGCAACTTCCGATCTGTTGATAGATCCATCTCGAGAGTAAAGCACAAGTTGGTTATCTCCGTCAATCGAGCTTCCAGCACTTGCTTTTGCACAATAGCTTCTCCAAGCTCAACAGACCTACAGGTAACATCATCTTCTAACGATTTCATAGCAGTAACCATTTCTTCGAATTCATCATGTTGATCTTTGGCATTAGATGCTGATTCTTGCAACGTACTTAGCTCAAACAACAAGCCCTTCAAGACTTCATCTTTCCTTGACAACTCAGTTTGGAGAGACAAATTATCAGACATCAATACTTTAACAGAGTTCTCCAACCATTCAAGCTCCCCAATGAACCTAGAGAACATTTCATCATTTACACGGATATCGTTCAACATATTACTTGCCAGTGCGTTATTTTTGTCATCGAAAACTTGGAGAATGTTACCCACTATATTTACAGATTGGAGCAGATTAGAACACCTCTATAAGCTCTTTCTAACTTCACTTCTGTTTTTTTAATCATTAAAAAATCAACTGAAAAGGCATACCTAGGAATTTCCTTATCTGCATGTATACTGCAAGTGCAATTAACTTTATCATCATCAAGATCTGAGTCCAGCAAAGGCGTCTCCGGAGCAGGATACAAATCAATCCCGAAGTCATCAAAGTTTTCGACTTCCACATTCTCCAATTAATTATAATTGGATAAATTTTAAAGAGCTATACTTTGTTACACACGGCAGGAAGAGTCTGTTCATTGGTATCAAAGGAAGAATAATGCTTTTTCCCCAAATTCTCAGCGGCTGGCCCGAAAAACACCAATCATAAAACAGGCAATTCCATAAATGAAAAATACCAGGGTTTGTAAAAAGATACTAATCCCGTTGATCGAATCTCACTGAATCCAAACAAGACGAAACCAAAGCATATCCTTTACAGGAATCATCACAAAAACAGAAACCCATAACATCATACTTTCAAAAAAAAAAACATTTTAGGTCAAAATCAAAATCAGGAACAAAATCAGTTTCTAGGTTAAACGTAAATCGTGAAAAAAATCAAGTAGATTTAACATCAGTAGTTAGGGTTTATACCTGTCGAATAAACGAATTTCTTCAAAGGCTAATCTTCTGGTATCTCACAGAGATGATGATTTAAATCCTAACCCTAACTTCCGATGATTTAAATCTTCTGGTATCTCACATAGATGATTTCTGAGATAGCTTGGGGGGTTGGATTAGTCTTTGATTCATGAGAGTTTTCGTTCGATCTGTGAGAATTAGGTTGAGAAAGAAAGATCTGTGAGAATTAGGTTGAGAAAGAAAATGAGAAGTAGAGAACGACGCAGAGATAGAGAGGATAGGCTGTAGAAAGAAAAAAGAAAAATAGAGAAAATAGGTTCTCACCAAATATAAGTAAAGAAAAATATATTTTCCGGTAAACAGACATATAAGCCTTTCGTGTGTAACGTAACGGGCAACGTTAATAACGTTGCCTAATTAATATATATTAATTCCTAATTGGAGCAACGGAAAAAATATTGCGCAACGTTAATAGGCGTCGCTACGTGCGCAACGGCTATTAACGTTGCAGATGCAAAAAAAACGTTGGGAATTAGGCCCTGTGGCGTAGTGCACCACCACCATCATTAAACAACAACTGAGCAGAACTTTGTCTCCCCCTCATCTTCTTTCTCCTTGTCCTCCTCCCCTCCTTCTTTACCTCCATTAACGCGACGGGTTAGGATGTTATGTGATGAATGGATTAGATGGTTGAAAGTTCTGAGTTTTAGTATGATTAGGATAGTTGGGTTGCAAGTCAAAAAATCTATAATGGGAGCCATAACCAATCATCTCGTCTTTGCAAGGAAATCCCCATACTGTTTGAGAAAGGGTTCATTAATTAAATACCCCTCAAAATCAACTCCTTCACAAATATCCTTATATAATTTTACAAATATCCCTCTCTTTTAGAAACCTTATCCTTTTAAATAAGTTTACTTAAATACCCTCTCCATATAATTCTTCTTCCACTAATTACACCAATCTTTCTATTACACCACTAACACTACCACTATACATCCACCACCACCACATTTCACCACCGCCACCACCACCACATTCCAACGCCAAAACCACCACCGCCACCACCACATGCCACCACCGCCACCACCACATTGCACCACCGCCACCGACACCACCAAAATATTCCACCATCGCCACCACCTCCTTATC
>JAJJMA010257458.1:0-12466 GCA_023529015.1 Papaver nudicaule | reverse complement strand
GGGCAGTAATATACTCAACTTGTTCAATGATTTCAGCCGGGAGTCAGGTCAGCTCATAAATTTTGAGAAGTCAGGTATTTTCTTCAGCCACAACAGCCATCAAAACACCATTGACATTGTCACAGCAACACTAGGAGTTCCAAGAATCTCTCTTAACGACAAGTACCTCGGTTCCCCTCTATTTACTCACACTTCAAAAATAAAGTCCTTCAGTTTTGTTACTGATAGAGTTGAGTCTAAACTTCAAGGTTGGAAGAGTAGAAGCCTTGGTACAGCAGGAAAAGTTGTTTTAGTTCAAACGTCTACTTCAACAGTGCCCATTTATCAGATGAATTGCTTTAGGATTTCGGTGGGAGTGACAGACAAGTTAGACAAGCTTCGGAGAGATTTTTTCTGGGGGAAAGATAAAGATCATAGCAGAGGTTTAATCCTCAAAGCGTGGATCACAATTTGGAAACCAAAATCCATGGGTGGGCTGGGAATCTTGGATGCTAGAACTTTCAACAATGCCTTGCTAGCTAAAGTCATATGGAGATTAATAATGGAACCAACTGCGTTGTGGGCACAAGTATTACAGCACAAATACTTTGTTGATCATAGCTTCCTCCATGAGGAGTACACTGGGCCATCTAATGCATCTTGGCTATGGAACAACGTTCAGAGGGAGGCTAGCAAAATCAAAGATAACTCAACATGGAAAGTGGGGAATTGAAAACAAATCAGTATATGGCAGGATAATTGGTGTGCTGGAGGCCTTATTACTCGCAACCAGCATGAAGAATACAATAATCTCACTGTGGTTCAGGATCTGATGGATACAAACAACCAACAATGGGTTTGGGATAACAACAAGCTGCACCAGCTCTTTGATGATCAAACTGTTAGAAACATAAAGAACATCCCAATCTGTCAGGAGCACCAAGATGAATTGAAGTGGAATCTTGAGAACAGTGGTAAATTCTCTACAAGCTTTCTTTATCAGAAATTGATAAAAAGAGGTCAGCCGGTCAACACGCATCAAGTTAAGCTGTGGAAGAGAATATGGGGAATGAAAATTCTGTCAAGAATGAAAACTTTCTTATGGAAGTGCATTCATTCTATATTGCCTCTTAACGGGAGAATAGCCAGACACTTAGGATACATAGATGCTACTTGCCCCAGCTGTGGGAAGCAGGCAGAAAGCCTAACACATACTTTCTTGACTTGTGAGTTTGCTACTGCTGTCATAAATTGCATGGGTATACACAGGGATATGCTGCTGAACAACCAGGATGACTTTCATCAATGGCTTGTTAACTGGTTTGTTAGAACTGATATTGATAAAGAGGAATTTCCAGATTGGCCGGTGATAATGACGACTATTATCTGGGGAATATGGAAAGCTCGCTGTGATTGGGTCTTCAGGAAGAGAAAACTGAATCCCAAAGCAACAGTCGATACTATAGTAACACTTATTCACCAGAATAGAAGCCTAGCTAGGTTTAACAGTCCCATCTCTTCTGTTATCATTACTAGATCTCCTACATCCATCTATGTTGGCAGGTTTGGCCTAAGAATAAACACGGCAGTAGCCTTTTCCGACTGCTTAAACTTTGCAGCAGTAGTTATCATTACTTCTGATCATTCAGGGAATCCCATAGGTGCAAGAAGCTTCTCAGCAGTATCTGGTGATGGGGAGGACATTGAGGAACAGGCAGCTTCCGCAACAATCCAATGGTCAAAACAATTAAACAATCCGTCGATTTTGTTTGAAAGTGACAACGGGAAAATTCTGGAAGCAACTGCGGTTTTAATCTCAAAGTATAAAAACAGTAGTCTGGGTTCGTATGAAGGAAACAACACCAATTTTAGACTATGTATGGCAGCTCTGAACTCTGTCGACTGCATTTCAACTGGTGACAACTACCTAGCTAGTGACTTGGCAGCTTTTTGTTTAGCTAACTCCTGTTTCAGGTTGTGGGATAAGCAGTCTCTATCTAGTATTTTGTTTCATGTAATCTGTCACTGATCTTGTAACAGGGTAAGGCCCTGGTTTTCTTATTAAAAAAAAAAAAAAAAAAAAAAAAGAGCCCTGAGAGGATCATTAACAACATGAAAAGCAACAGAAGCAAAATAAGGTGGTATCCACAGCAAAAAAAAGAAGTTAACAGACGTGCAGAACTCTTTCTTGTTTCTCTTTTAATCTCTTTGTGCCATCTTACCCACACACACACATACAAATAAATTAGCCAAACATTTAATTTTCTTAGAAGACTGCAAAAGTAGAGTTAGCTACTGTTAATGAACTTCCCTCCAAAGAACAATTCACACCATGTGCCTATGCAGCATGTTTTCATGAAAAAACGAAATAGATTCCATAAGATTCAAATGAACTCATCTTCCTCGATTAGCTATAGGTTGCATTTCTATGAATTTGTATTGTTGCGAATTTCCATCAGGCTCTGTTAGAGAGAAAAAGAAGAGAGAAAAAGAAGAGAGAAAAAAAAATCAGATGGAAGGAATGTAGCACCAAAAATTTGAATTCCACAATGAAGACACCAAATTACAGATTTGTGACAAACCAGTCGTTTGGAGGATCTGTTTTGTGCATTTTTCTTCGAATCCTCGATTTCAGGCTTCGCACGATCAAGAGCCTAGCATAAATATCAGATGATAATTGAATAAACCAAATACAAAATCTCTTTCTACAGCCAAGGATAATAAACGAACAAGCCAATCATTCCAAACATAATTAAGGTATACATCAATCCTCCACCAGCTCTCTGGTTTTACCATTCCACAATGCAGCAATTAACCCTAACGACTCTCGGGTTCAGAATAGTCAATCTCACTAAAGGAGGAGCTCGGTGTACATGTCAACTAGTAGAGAAGATTTAAGACTTCTTACCTTATTTGGCTGCCAAAAAAACAAAACAAAATTATACCTAAGAGAGCAACTAGCGATAAAAGGAACTTTGAAAAAGTAAAGCGAGGGAGGAAAACGAAGCAAATGAAACATCAAAATCTTCACCCCATGGAGGTGCACCCATGCATCAGACACATTTTTGTCTCCAACTTACATGGAAGATAAAAAATAAGCAATCTCCAAATTTTATCAATTAATAAATACTGTATATAAAAGGAAGACACTGTTCCTGAGTGCTAGTTCGCTGGATACCAGCCAAACTTCAAACTGGCCCAGGAATCCAGATATGTATTGGCCTGGGAACTGGTAAACATTTATTTAGTCAGAGTACTTGGGATATAAATTAAAAAGACAATTCAAATTTACCGGCTAACAATGTTTATCGTTGAAACAAAAAATCACAAGAGCTTCTATAAGCAGATAACAGTTAGTGCAATTGGTTGGGCATTTGGTGGTTGTACCAAGAGGTCTGGGGTTTGAATCCCACTTGCATCAGGTTCGGGAATTTACTTAATTCTTTTCCTAGCTATCCTATAAATGAGGGTTTAGAAAACAAACCAAAATTTTTTTCCATATTCAAACTAAAAACTAACCTAGTTTTTTTGGGGACTATGGTGATTTAATGGGGGCTGTGGTCCTCCAAAAATCGTCATGGTTTTCCTCTTTGTACTGTGATGACTTGTGAAAATCGTCACGGTTTTTGCTTTCTACTGTAACAATTTTTTTAAGGACCACAGTCCCCATTAAATCATCACAGCCCCCAAAAAAACCAAGAAAACTAACCAACAGATAAATCAATTAGAGTTTTTGGATACAAGGACTGCTGCCTAATCCACCATGACTAAAACTGCCCGCAACCAATAATTGCTTACTTATAGCTTATAAAGGTAATCAGGGTACATCTATCTTTATATATATAATTAAGGACCCCAAAAATGCCACACGGCGACACCACAATCATTTTGATACATGGTGAAGCCACATCATCACCACTTTCCATGTCATTGCAGTCATCATCTCTTATGGTGGCTTTTCATGTTAGAAACATCTTTTCGTGAAGGATGCGATGTTACTACCCAAGACACCTTAAGTGCCTCTTCTAAAACAGACAACTATTGCAAAAGATTACTGCCTAAGCGCCTCTTCCATAACACATCTCTAACTCTATGGTAGGCTAATATTTTACGTTCACAAATTTGTAGAGAAAGATGAAAACACACAGAAGTAATAAGAAGACCGGTTAGAGACAGAGTAAACTATGCCGATAAAGAAAAGGTTCTTCTTCCTAAACTTATAGTGTACAGAAAACTGAATTTATGAAGAAACATGCTATTTTGTAGGATTGGCTAGCCAAACATGCTGCATCACGCATATACTTCTATATACATACGTGGTTGGGGTGTAAATAAGTCGATGAGCAGAATATTAGAGACAGCGGCGATTACAAGGTAGGAGTGGTTTCTTTGTTCAAAACACAAAATTCTAAAGGTAGATGTGGAAATGGTTATAAACAATAACAAGAGGAAGTCTAAGAAAGAATCTGCTCCATCATCATCATCATCCTTTATAGGAGGACGTCAACCATTTGTCGAATTAGCAGGAGGAATAGCAAAATATGCAGAAATATGCTGTTCATGTGGGATTATGATGCCTATCAGGGTGATACGAGAAGAATTTAAAAAAAAAAAATTGCACACCCAACCAACATCAAGAGAATGGTTATGTGTGCAAATGTTTTAAAACACTGTAAAAATATGTACATCACCTATGGAGACATTTGGACAGTTAATACCGCACCCTGTGCTTATTTTTAGACCAGCATGTATATTTGGTTATTTGATGCTGACGACAAATGGTACGAGGTAATTACATAAGCCGGTTGATGGTGAAGTGGAAATCAGATGAAATTGTGAATGAAAAAAATTCTTTATGGGAAATTCTACGACATCAAACATTCTACGAAAAGGAAAATTCATTTTGAAAATGACTTCTGCGAAAATATTCGAGTGGAAGGTTCATTTTGGCAATAAGTGGCAAGCAGAGTCAATAAATGGGAGTTGAGTTTTGTAAACTACGGTTTTATTTTTCGGACAAAGTAGTGCAAATTTTGACTTAGGATGGTAATGTGGATGTATTATTTGAAAAATGAAAGAATTCCTATTCATGTGAACTTTCAAAGTACACATGCGACTGCAGATTTCTGCTTTGACGAATTCAGAATACACTTATAGACAATTGGTCATACATTACACATTTCTAGAGCATAAAAAATGCGAAAACAAATAGAATACATGAAGATGCGAGGAAGTTCACTTATGCAGAACTTCCAATAAAATGGGTCAGTAGCCAAATAAAGAAGCATTAGTGACCATTTAGACACTTCCGGTGCGTATGAGCCTGATTGAGATGGGCCCCAAATATTAAATACTTAACATACGGAGTTCTAGTCTTCTACAAACCGGTAATTGTGCACATCAGCTTCCACATTCACACTTTCCATTTGAGGCGATTTATTGCATGATGAATGCATTTCATACTCCTTATATGTACCCAAAACCCCTCTACCACATAACACGGGAAACTGAAGGAATTACATCAAAGCCGAGTAAAATGCTTTGCTACCTTCAAAAACTAACCAACTCTGTTTCAGCTGCTACCCAGTGAAAATTGTAAACTTTATCCACATCTTTGGTTTAAGTCCATGGTAGACAAAGGTAAAAAACTATGTAACCCCACATTGCCTAGAGCTGAGATTGAGTTCAGTCCTTATTCTTAAGGTCTGGCTTGGTTACTATTGCTAAGCCTAAAATATTAAAACAAGAAAGGAGTAACTCCCCCCACGCAAAAATGTTACAATTACCAAACAGAAAACACACAGCATAAAAAGTATTGCCAAGTAGCTACCATTAAACCTAACTAATAAGAGCCAGATAAACAAGCAAACATGCTTAGTTACATATCACACAGTATTGCTTCGACAAAACCATTGGGCATCTGAGAAAGCCACTCATGAGAAAGTGTTTTCATTCACTACTACTACTAAGCAAGGCAAACAGCTAACGTAGAAGAAAAAAGTACCTGAATCAGTGATTCAACGCGCCGTCGCATTCTCGTATGCATGAATCCTTCTGAGCACTGTGCTCATAAAGGAACAAACAAAATATTCAGTGATATGCACAACAGTGATATCAACAACCCGATACAGAAAATGCTAAGTGGAAACATAAAAGCAGAACTTGTCAAATCGGCAGGGGACATCATGCAAGTTAATGAAGACTAAACTTAAACATGATTTCTTGAGTCTCGAGTGCTCTAAGGAGTACATCAAGTGCCTTCAACAAAGACAAAGTTATGTTGGGAAGTTAAATCTTTTCTTATCATTGTCTGGCCTTCTGTGTATTAGGCCCATAACTTTCTGTGAAGACTTTTATTATGAAAGAAAACAAAAGTTTGAGACGAGAATTTTAGAAAATAATTAAGAAATTAGACTACTTGAGCAGAAATATGGCTGAAGTCTGAAGGGATACAGTGGTAGATACGCATGGAAGTTTCCCGGTCCAGTTCACTCACCTTCACATGATAACTAACATATGCATGGAAGGTTAATAAGCTCCAAACAGTTCTGTCCAGCTTCCGACCTTCCACGTGACGCGGATAAATAACTACAGGAGGAAAATTCATCTTCAAACATAAGAAACTTTAGGAAAAAAAAAAAAAAAAAAACTATTACTTTGGCTGTAATTTTACCAAATGTAACAAAGCCAGAATTTGCAGATAATGCTTCTGTAGGTGCTTCTTCTAACACTTGAGGAGGAACGGGAGACCAAAAACATGGAGGTGCATTGTTAAGTCCAGCAGTGCGCCTTGCCTCTACAAATTCCTGAATAAAAGCATAATCTACTTAACAGGTTTTATTAGAACATAAAGTACTAAGAAATTAACTACTACTAGAGCAATTTAATTCATAACTACTCTAGAGTATTTGCTGAAGAAACGAGCAGGTGCTCACCCTATATTACTTGTCACCTTTCAATGTAAAAATCTAGTATGTGTAGGTTGATAAAACTTCAGTAAAAATTAACATCAGCTTGCAAAAAGGTGTTCCCAAGGAGCAAAGCAAATTAATAAGAAATTGCAAGGGATAGACATCACTTACCTCCAAGAATGAAATTGCCAGAACAGTGTCGATTGAATCGTTGAATCTCATCGGATACACCACAGTTACCTTGTCTGCCTGCCAGAAGAAGAACTAGATCATAAATGCTCTGTGAAGATTTTTAGCCCAAAAAGTGAATCAGAGAAAATAATCAAATACTATTAATTGACTGGCCCAAATGCTGTTCCCAAGTATTCATGAATATGCAATAAATAAAGGACTTGGAAGATACAGACACCCACTATAGGAGATACAAACACTGGTTAGTAATAACCAAATGTGGTATGAGGTAGAAGTGTGCATAATCAGGATCATATTTGATTGATACCTGACGACAGGAACATGCAACACGTTCCAGGCATAGTTGTCAAAGAACAGTTTAATTTTTAAATATATTAAATAATAACAGACTAACCTCGGGAGCAAGGAAGAAGGACTCCCTGGGCCGATGCACCAGAGCAATGAGTCTATCCAAATCTGGAGGAACTCTCTTTGAAGCAAGATGTTTTAGAACCACTCTCAGTGGAGCCCCTAATACTACTTCCCTTACAGATGCAACCTTTTCCAAGAGATCATATTGTAGCTCTGAACAAAACCAAAGAGACAAGTATTTGAATAAGAAAAAGATTATGATATCAAAGGGAGGGAAGAAAACCACAATTATTTAATATTATAATATTCGTCGTAAGTAGGACAACAATTTTATTAAAAAGTACTAATGGCTGGTATGTGAAACTTTTATTAAGGGATATGAGGCAATTGCTAGTACAACAAGCTTTGCTAGACTTACAGGATTAACATCTTCTAAACTGTTTATCCTTCCCCTTAAAAAAGCCATGTGCCATAAATGGGTCCTGATTAAGGTACATTCTAATCTCTTGTTTCTCACTCACATGCACCTTAAAACATGCATGCTGGGTAAAAGACAACAATGAGATTCCTTGTAAGTCAAAAAAAACAAAAAAAACTCCTTGCAAGTCAAAATGCCTGATCAAGGTACAATCTAATTCTCTAGTTTCTCACATGCACCTTAAAACATGTATGCTGGGTAAAAGACAACAATGAGACTCCTTGTAAGTTAGGAAATAAAAAACGTGCACAAAAACAAGGTAAAGTTCATGGTTTATTATCCTAGCTATAAATAAGGCCTGACTGAGGAATCATTCAAGCCTCCAGTTATTGAAAGCCTTGTGCGAAAAATGGGTCCTGATCAGGGTGCAACTTAATCTCTTGTTTCTCACATGCACCTTTAAGCATGTATGCCGGGCAAAAGCCAACAATGATACTCCTTGTTAGGAAATACAAAACGCACACAAAACAAGGTTGTTTTTTTTTCCTGATACTACCAGGGTTTGAACCCGTGACCCCCCTATTGGGAGGTCGGTAGGGATCCACCGTTCTACACGATGGTTCCTGCACAAAACAAGGTAAGCTTCCTGGTTTACTATAACACCAGCTATAAAATCGCCTAGCCGAGGAGGAGTCATTGAAACCTCTAGCCTAATTTTGTTTTATTGTTTAAAAGGGCAGATAGATCACAATAGTTGAAGTTTAGGTATGGAATAACCTTGATGAAGAAACCATTAAAACTAAATTTCTTCTAAGCCATAGATAACTAATAATAACCTTGAAAAGAAAACTCTTTGAACCTTCATCTTGTGGAAGTTGTACCAAATCTAATCTCATTGTAAGATTATAGCCATCTTTTGGAGGATCAAGGATTTGCACAAGAGCGCCATATGCCGCTTTGATAGCTTCAATGGCTCCAAAAGGAAGTCCATCCACAAATATAGTTTCTGGGGGTGGGATAGGTAATGACATCGATAGAACCAAGAATTGAGGATACCTCAAAGACACCTGCAGAGAAAACCCACTATTAAGTGAACCTGAATCCTCAGTCCTCCAGGACACCTCAAGCAAGCATACTATCAAAAGAAGAAAAGAAAAATGGGACAAAGCTATATGCATAGTTAGAAAAGTATATATGTCTTGTTTCAAATGTTTACGTAAACAGACTCATTATCCGTGATACTCTTTCTTAGTGGAGATAGGATGGAGAACAAACAAAGTTCAAATGGAGATAGGACTGGAAACAAGCAAAGCTCAAAAGAATCACTCATGTGGTCTAAATCTTAGTAGTACACAACACGTATAACAGGTCCACGGTCAAAGATGCTTTAAGTCGGAGAGAGTATGGCCAAATATGCATAAATGCAGGGCCGTCTCTAGGTTCTGAGAGACTCTAAGCGAACTCATAATCTGCAGTAGTAGCCCAAAATCTGCCGAACTTTTAGTGCGAGATTTCCTTATGAATGTTTCAATTTCAAGGGTATCCGCAGAAGATTTACCTATTTTCTTATGAAATGCATCACTTGGTTGCAACTCACAATATTTTATGAAGGCTTAAATCCGAGTATTTCAGTTAGCTGAAAAACGAAAAACATTTTGAGAGACGTACACCTTCAAGGGGCACTTTTTTCTGGGACGAAGGGAGTATTACACAAATTGCAAGAAAAATATTTAATTATTGATGCACAACAAAGCTTACCAATATTTATCATCCTATAGCTATAAAGATCATGATAACATATTCAAAATAAAACTTGGAATTACAAAACACAATCGGAAAACACTAATTTGACAAGAGAAAATTGTATTCCCAGTTGTTAGCGCAATTTACACAAGTTTCCCCAAGGAAAATTCAAAAGGTGAATGCAGTACATATCTACAAGTATATTTCTTCTTCTTACTTCACAATATATATATATAGATATATGCAAATGATAACCTGAATATGATAGCGAACATCGTCAAATTCAACAGACTGGCAATCCAATTCAACTCCCTTGTCAAGACTGCAAAATAACATGCAAAAGTAATTGCAGATGAAGATAGTTGAGAATAGTAACAAATCAACCTCAATCAATTAGTGTTACAGGCATAGGGTTTTCAACATAAGAAAAGGGAGATATCACACCAGGTAAGACAATAACAGAAATGTTGAAGAGAACAGGCATAAAAGAGTAGAAATCCCAATCTCCAACTAGGTAAATCTATTGAATATGGTATACATGTTCACCTGGTTTAATTTCCATAAAATGAGCCATGCACAATGACCAATAAACACATAAAAATCTTATCAGTAAGTCTTCTATACTCCCGATAATACAGATTTTCAGGCAATCTCGGAAGATTCGCAAAAAGCATGGGAAATATGAGAGAGAAAATAACTCTAGGAGAGGAGAATTACCTGTAAAATAAAGCATAAATTATGGAGGCAATTCACATAAGCTTGACTCACATACAGATAATATGCCGCATAGAAAAGTAATCTGGCACAAGCGTGTTTTGTTTCTTCTTGTAAGTGTATCAATCTTAGTATGAAATTAAAGACGCAGAAGACGCAGTGTTACGACATCAGAGACCAAAACGAATGACCGAGTCTCTATGTAAAAGCATGTAAAATAGCTCTCCTTTGTACTCTATCTCTTGCCAATCGGTGTGACTAAGATGCAGTTGGCACAGCATGTCACGACCTTATTGAATGTTGCTCAGGTAAGTAATGTGCACCTTCCCTTGCTAGAACTGTAGGAAGTACCTAAAGCAGGGTGTCAATTGCACAGACCCATCCCCTCATCATAACTCTAATTCACGTTTATAATGTAATCGCTTTAGTTAATGACTGTGACTTCTGTCCTTAGTGTTGTAATTGGCAACCAGCTGCCACTAATGTAACTCAATGTTTTTCAAAAATATGACTGACGACTTGAGAAATCTATCTCATGATAGTTTCCTTTCCTTTGGTAATTTCATGCTATAAAACCTCGAACCGATTGCAGTTATGCAAGTGCCTCTAATGATGAATAAGGAGATTAGCTATAATGCAAGTTTCTAGGCTACTTTAATATCTTACCTGAGATTCTCAAACCACAAAATTTTAACCCATCTAATTAAATCGTCACTCATGGTGACTCCTATTCCTTTCATCAGCTGCAAGTCACATCACAAACTTCTAACTATTAATCCGTCACTTCGGCTTAGATGATTTTGGCAATAAAAGAAATTCTAACCCAAGACTGATATCCTAATTCTTTACAAAAGAAAAGAACAGAAGTTTTTTTTCAAATTTCTTTTTATCAAATTCATGTCATCCAAAAATATCTAACTCCGGAATGAATTTCAAGGGAACAACAATCAAGATCCCAATATGCCATGCTATGAAAGATTACTGAATTATAACTGAATCAGATTCCCCTAAATGATAATTAAGAATATTGATGATTGGAGAAACAACAACAAGGAAACATTACTCTAAGTTAGAAAAAGTACGGAGGGATAACTCACTTCTCTACTCTGTTCAACAAGACCTGGAGGAGAAATCTCGATGCCGACTGCAGTAGTATCATCTCTCCAGCTCTCTCCTTTTCGCTCAGTCCCAGAAGAGAGAAGAGACCTAAAAGTTAAGAAACTGTATCAACGTTTGTCGCACCACGTCTTTTTACTAAATTACATCCGCATCCCATTGTTCCAATTCCAATATTAATGGGTCTGGGTGTATTAACTCGTAGGCAAAAAATTGTTTTTATTTAGGGCTATTTAGATTTTGGGTCCCAATTCTATGACCACGGTTGCGTTTGGGTCCCCAGAAAATTGCAAATTAGAGTTGGGTCCCAGGACTGAAGTTAACCGTCTTGACAGTTAAAGAATCTGGGTTTTTTTTTTTGAAACACAAGCCATGTTTATTAAAGGTTTGAGAGACAGTAAGGTATAACTCGTGGTGTAGTAACAGCCATACGATCATTAAGTAAAATTTGGTACAAAAAAGGGGTTGTAACTACGTCCCAGATAATAACTGTTGTAGGATTCTGTGGATTCCATGTCTGTCTTCGAACCGCTTCATTAGCCAGCTCATCCGCCGCTTGGTTCGCTTCTCGATATGCATGTGTAATTTTAATTGAACGAACTTTTCGAAGGAGAGTGACTGCCTCATAAAGTATTCCATCCAAGTACCAAGGTGCCTGAAGCTGTCCATTATGTAGAATCTGAAGCATGGATTTGGAATCAGCCTCAAGCCAAACATTGTCCCAACCATTTCTGTCAATCATTCGTGTCGCAGTCAAGAGACCCCAGGACTGATGCAATTGCTGTGGAGATTCCCAAAGAAACCGGCATTGCTTGTATAAGGTTCCCATCAGCGTTTCTGGCAATGGCTCAAATTCCTGAAGCACCTGGATTGCCTTTGGAAGCACCATCTATATTGACTTTGACGCAGTTTGGTGGTGGAGGTTGCCAAGCAACCTGAATGGTGATTGTTGTGTGCGCCCTTGTATTCAGTGGTGGAGGTGCTACGTCAGGAAGGAAAGGGATAACATGGGTTCTAGACCATTCAAATTCCTTCCATAAAA
>JAJJMA010257451.1:0-10355 GCA_023529015.1 Papaver nudicaule | reverse complement strand
TACATCCTCGCTCTCTTCCCATTCTCCATCACCATATCCGGCCATTTGTCACCTTCAAATGAACAAGAAACTTGTTTTGATACTTTGGAACAATGAGAAGAAGAGAAGTTTGAGGTAAGTTTTGTTGGAGAGGGGTTTCTTTTTATAGAACAAGACCCCAACGGTCATATTTTTTGAAAATTACAAACTATGTCGTCACAGTATTAAGTGAAACCATGACGATCAGCTCACAGTTACAGTGAATACATATTCCTAAATATCGGTGCGGTTTAGGCATAAACCATGCCGATTTACAATATAAGTTCCAAACTCGCAAAATGTTAGGATATAAGGGAGCTAACTTCATAAGCACAATTCAACAACACATATTACCCTCTCTAGTATTCAAAAAGTGGTTAACATCGATTACATAATAAACTAGTAAGCCAAGTCTTCGTCATCAAATAACACTCCCGCAACGAACTTAGGAGCTTTTTTCTTTAGCAACGTATTGTGTGTCTGATACCAGTACTCTCCATCGCCACTACGCTCATCCCAAACGTACACAAATTCTCTGATCTGTAATTAACACAAATTAAGTTAGTGCGCATGTGTATATCTAGTGATGAAATACTATCCCGAAAGCATGTCGAGTTACTCACCACGTCCTCCAGAGTATCACCGTCCTCCTGTGTATCTTGGACCATATATATCAAGGACTATATAATGCTCTCGGATATGCGACTTTATGTGGGCGAATCTATTAGCCAACTGAACCCAATTGCGACGTCTAGTATTCGAGGTGCGTCCTTTGTACTTTTTCTTCACTCTCTTCCAAAACATTGAATATTTTTCTTTGGGTCGTTCATGATAGATAGGAATGAAGCTCTTCACAAGGTCCATATCCTCATCCGCATCCCATGGGCAAATTCTTCTTTTTTGGTTAGCTCCTTTGAAACCGTGGTGATGGACGTGATGGATTATCACTCCATCGTCATCAGAGTCCTGCAAACCAAACAATTGTTGGAAGTGTAACAACAGAAATTGTCATAGTTTTTATAGATGCATGACGATTTGTTCATAAGTAAGGTTGTGTCGTCATATGTTCTACTGACCACCTTGCCGATGTACTGAGTTTTTCGACCAGAATAATGGTTTTCTGTTACTTAAAATCGTCAAGCTTTTACCTAAAAACCCGACGACATAAAAAAATATCAAGTACGTACTCTTTCCCATGCTAAAAACTCGTCAAGGTTCTTGGTGTCCCATGACGAGTTATCATCTCTGAGTGTGTTTTTACACAGACTCGGAAAGGTCGTAATGTGTTGCTTGACGATTTCATGTATATCGTCATAGTTTGGACATATTTCTTGACGATTGTTCATCCTGGGATTCAATAGTTCTTGTATTCCACTTGATTCAACACACGAAAATGTCATTTTAGAAAGCATACCTCATTGTCTTCATCTGTGGATTCATCATGTGAGTGTTCTTGGTCTTCTTTTCCCTCCATAGGATCTTCATAAGCAAGAGCTTTTCGTTCTTCATCATTTAAAATTCTTGGATCATGCAACATCACCATTTTCATTTCTTTCGTGATGAGACTAGCTTGAGGTTGATCTCTACCGTTTGAAGCTTCACCCACATCGATTTTAGTTCCCAAATCACCCATATTTGATGAACACTCACTTTTTTCCCTCCCTCCAAAACCTCCTTCTTTTTCTTCACTTTCCTCTCTCTCTCAACAATAATAATCATACAAATTTTTATCCTAAACATAATCATTTATCACTAATTTTCCCTCCAAAATTTTGCTAATCAAATTGAGTTAACAACTAATCATATTATTACTCTCTACTAATCAAGGGTTGTTTTGTATTTAAAAAAATATATTTCATATGGGATGACCTTTTTACTTAATTGTAACCCTATTTTGGATTAGCCCTCGCCCTCATTAAAAAACGCCTCGCCCTCAAAATAGCCAGGTTTAATTGGCATCGAAAATATGGCATTGTTACAAGGTGCGCTCAGAAATTGTCATTGTTATAAAGTGCGCACAGAAATATGTCGCTATAAAGTGCGCTCAAAATTATGACCATGTTTTTTTTATTTGAATTTGAAAGGTTATATTGAAGTTGGACCGAAGTCCACTACCCACAAGCCCAGGTAGCTTGGCAAAGAAATAAAGAAAAATCCCCTCCCACCCCGATGCAGACGAGATTCGAACTCAGGTCGTCGATGTCATCACCCAACGACTTTACCACTGTACTACAGTAACATCTGCAAATTATGACCATGTTATAAAGTGCACTCAGAAAATATGGCGCTACTATAAAATTCGTCTCATCCTCAAGCGTCATCAATAACACCATCTAAACTTAGTCTCTCATATAAAAAAAATCGTGTGTTTAACCCCTCATTTCTCGCTGCGCCACTTGTCCAAAATGTTACCTTTAGTTGCCATTTATAACTTAGAGCTTCTCCAATGGTGGTTGTGTAAATTTCCTATGTGGTACTATGGGAAGACATCCTCTATAACTAGTTTTCCTAAATATAAGGATTAAAAAGGAATCATTCTCCAACCCATATGTATCTTTCCCTTGTTGTAATATAAATTTCAATTTAATTTATAGATTTTATTAACCAAAAAATATATTTTCTCAAATTAGATTTATTTTAGTTAATAAAAGCTGACGTGGATGGGAAGACATCCTCTAAGTGAACCTCTAGATGTAGAGGTTCACTTAGAGGATGTCTTCCCAAAATTAAGGCATGTCATGCTAATATTAATTGTAGAGGTTAGGGTTGGAGAATTATTTTAGCAAAAATGAACATGGATCCTACGTGGATGAAGACTTTTTTCCTCACACACATTCCTTTGGAGAAGCTCTTAGCATATGACTTTTAAAAGCTCTGTGATTGTTGTTCCTCTTAGCATGTGGGTATAAACTATAGTGATTGGCTTTAAGGCGAGTTTGGTATTGCTGTGAGTTTTATAAAAATGATTTTTTTTATATATATAAAACCTCTATTTTCCATTAATAATGTCAAATCAAGGTTACATGAAGATCAAGTACATCAAGAATTAAAAAGTAACAAGAACAACATACTTGTTGTAGTACATAATCAAGAGATCCGACAAGGAAAAGAGAAGGAAAATCAATAGAACTACCTAAGACAAGCATGATAAGACCGATTAAATCGGAGAAGGGATGGTCTTCAATGGATGATAACCCGACCATTTGATAGTTTTTCTTCTTCATTAAGATTTGCTCCATGGAATCAGGAGTATTTTGCCCACCATCTGACCGGCGAGTTGAAGAATCTGGTAACTTGAGATCGCCATCGTACTTGATAAACCGATAAATCGAACACCAATAAAGAAATCGAAATATTGCAGAAAAAATCGCTATAATAGCGAAGAAACTAGGCGCCCTAATAGCGAAGATAAATCGCTCTAATAGCGAATATTTTATTGAAAACAACATACTAGCTATAAAATTAAGAAATCTAGAGGACTAAATCAGCCTGACGTTTGGTAAATTATAATATAGCAAGTGTTGCGTGACTAACAAACTTTAAATTGTGTTTGGTTAATTGTCATGCAAAAGTGTTGATAATGTTAATGACGAAAATATGATGTTTTAATTTATTTATTTTTAAATACAATCTACTTATAATGAATTGTACCTTTAATTCCAAAAAAAATATATATATTAATTGTGATTATCTTATTCCAAAAGAAAAAAGGGTGAAAAATTGAAATAGGTAATATTGTATCGTAATATGTGCATAATATTCTAGGATAAAATTTGTCATTTTAATAAAATAACAAGGTTAAAATGTTTAATCAACTAAATAAAATTAGGTGAGTCCAAAACTTCGGTATATTCTGCTTTTTAAAGCATGCTTAAAAGGGAAGTGGTTTTCTCTTTTGAATTTTTTTTTACCAAACACAATTTTCGGTAAATTTGTTACAAAATACTTTTGGTAGAAATAAAACAATCCCAACGGGACTTTAATCTATTATACTCGATTTTGAAGTATGGTATATACTTCAAAAGAGCTTTGAAGCATGGTTTGGAACTCTAAACCTGACAGAGCATATGATTCCTTCCATGTGAAATGCTGACATGTGTCAGTTGGTAACCGGTCATTTAGAGTCTATTAAGGTTGTTAGTAACCGGTTCTTTCTGTTACAGTTATTGTCGGTTAAAGTTGGTGTATAAAGGTGTGCCAAGTCCAGTCTGTAAAGAAGTAAGAAAGAGAAATAGCAAAGGAGAAATGAAATGAAATTGCATCTGAGATTGTTTCAAAACCCTAAGTCTCTTGACATGGTATCAAAGCAGGTTGAACATCTCCATTAAAAAAAATTCTTCAAATTCATCTGTTATCTTCAATCAAAACATTCAATCTTCATAACTATCATTAAAAATTTCTGTAAATGGAAACTCAAATTCCTACTCATGTTCCTTTATCGTTCAAACCTTCAATCAAACTCACACTCACCAATTATGCGTTGTGGAAATCATCAATTGCTCCTCTGTTACGAAGCAACAATCTATTTCGATTTGTTGATGGAAGTTATACTTGTCCAACAAAATATCTTCGTCGATCTACTCCTGGTAAGGATTCTACACCAGAAGCAGGGCTTTAACTGATGCAACGTCATCAGAACTTGTCTGGATTCAATCACTTTTGGAGGAATTACATTTTAAAACTGGCAGAGCTCCAGTATTGTGGTGTGACAACATGGGTGCTACCTATCTCACAGCTAATCCTATATTTCATAATCACATGGAACACATTGAAATAGCTTTTTATTATGTGTGAGAATTGGTAGCTCAAAAGAGACTTGAGGTCAGGTTTGTCAACACCCAGGATCAGATAGCTAACATTTTCACTAAGGGGATGTCCACAAATCGTTTTCAGTTGCTTCGGTTCAAGCTCAGTGTCTCTGGTTTCTCTCCGACATTGGTCTCCGACACCTGTACTTTCTGTTACAGTTATTGTCAGTTAAAGTTGGTGTATAAAGGTGTGTCGAGTCCAGTATTTAAAGAAGTAAGAAAGAGAAAGAACAAAGCAGAAATGAAATTGGATGTGAGATCGTTTCAAAACCTCGAGTCTCTTGACAAAACCATTGAAGAATTAATATCTCTATTCTTTGCTTGTGGCAACTGCCTGATCCAAAGGAAGAAGTAAAGATCAAACATTTGAAGTATTGGATATGCACTAAAGCGTCTCTTTATTTTTATGATTTTGTTAGTGCAAACAAGATCTGAAGTCAAGTCCACAACACCAAGCTTCCTGTTGGTTACGACAATTTCTATGGAATGAAGAAACATCAAGTTTGTTCATTTTACCCCCACTATGTGATGCGCAATCAAGGAAATGGCTTTTGCACCGTGATATATGTAAAAAGTAACCTAAAGATTGTTTTTACACCGACCGACCTAAATTAAACTGTTGGCGGGGTAACTTAGACCTGTCGGCTTATCTTTGGCTTTTGTAAACGGCTACATCTTATTTTCATTCGCCTATAAATGCAAATCATTTTCACCATTTTAATTTGCACCTTCCCTGATTTTACTCTTTTGTATACAAAGTTCATCCCGTTCAATTCTATTCATAATGTCAAATCCTTCATCATTTATCCCATCTTCTACACCGTCAATTGATCTATAGATGAGATAATAATAAATTTAAGCTAAACAAAATAAAAAAATAAAAAAAACCTTTAGCAATATCTACTATGGCAATTATGGGAAGTAAACGGTGTCTGAGCTGGTTCGAGACTAAACGGGGTTGAACAAGCTAAAATGGGTACCTAATAGATCACAACCTATATCATTGCATATAACATATACGCAGATAAGGATCATGATGATCTCTTTTGGATTTATGTATTTGGTGGTATTGTTAGGGTATTGTCCGGTCAAACCCACTAGCGTTGCTATGTCAAGCTGGTTGTCAGTTTTAGGTGTCCAAACACAATTCTTGATTTAGCCTACTAGAGTTTAGATTTCGGAATTGGGATATGGACTAAGTAGTAGATACCTTGAAGACGAAGACTGTGAAGATAAGGAAGACATCAATTATTCTTCATCGACAAAAGGTTAGCAGGAGTTATGACTTTTACAGAAATTCTTCTATTCTACTTACTCTATCTTTCAAAATAGTCAGCTACTTTAGTAGTGATACTAATAGCGATTGAGATCGTGCTCTTGTCTACATGACCATGAGTTATGTTGGTATATCCCACGAATATTAAGTTTACAAGAATACATGAGATAGATTTGATACCATTTGTCCATTGCAATGGTTTGCTTGCAAATTACTTGTTGGATATGGGTGAATCTAAAGGAGTACTCTTGAGCAAGAGTCCTGTGGATTATAGCCGAGGGCGTATAACACGTCTAAGTACTGGTCCAGCCCAGAACTTCCAGCGGATCCAAGTTAAACCCTAATCTGGAAAACGACGGTTCCCGAACCGTACGGTGAACTGAGACTCGGAATTTCTCCTGAGTTCCATAGTATCAATTTGTACGCGTACTAGTACGTGAACCTCAGATTCGATGCATTTGGTCGTGATTCAGATGGACGGTTTGCAAACCGCCCAAGGTGAATATTTTCTGGGATTTTCACACGGGTTAAACTCTGACTCCTTTATCTCTTAGTTGGACTTGGTTATCACGAAATATCTTTTGTGGTCCATCTAACGGTTTTCAATGTGTCAATAAGATAAAGATTATCTCTGGTCTGTTGGATATCTATCTTGAAGTGTTTATGAGCTAATAAAACACTTGGCAGATAAATGTTAAAAGATTTCCAATTGAGATAAATCTTTGTTTACTTGGTTTGCAAGTTAGGGTTTCCTAGACTTGTGGGACAAGAAACTAGTTGTTTTATTCCTAAGCAACCTATCTTATTGAGTGTTATAAATAGAGGTGTCTAAGGACGAAAACCGCAAGCATCAAGCATACGTGAAGATTCTCTGTGGAATTGATCGTAAACTATTTTCACTTTGGTGAATGCTTGTTGTGGTATAGTCATCCTCTATTAGGTAGCAGTTTCTCTTGGGAATTACCGAACGACAATAAAGACTTCTCTTGAGAGTTGGAAAGCACAGGTAGGAGATTGAGACCTTAGTGGTTGAAATCGTAGTAACCTGTAACCTTGGTAACCCGATCACGTTCTTGTTTATTCTACGGTCCTTCTCTTCTGATATAAGGCCATTCAAGAACTGATACGTTACATACGAGGTTTGAAAGGAAGCAACGCACGGCTGCACTCGGTGTTGTAAGACCTAGTTAGCTCCAGTTGTATAAGTTTCTTAAGTGATTCTTCGTTTACAACTGAGGTAGAGACAAGTTGGGGCATAGTTTACTTGTCAGCCCCCGCTTGTAAGTAGATTTCCGTATGACCTGGAGAAATCCGAAGGAAGTCACTTTGTGTATGTCAATCTGATAGAGGACAGTTCAAACATACAGTTGATAATTTAGGTTGCAAAGCCGAAGTTGTTGACACAAGCCTTTAACAGCGGTTAAAGCAACTCCTAGGCATGTAAAGGACGTCAGCTAGGGAAATCAAGTGCGTGACGATCTATGGGGCATCTAGAGACGTAAGGAGTGCGACAGTAGCCAATTCGCTTTGTGGGCTTCAGTTGGTCTCTGCTACATCCCAGACCGAAGTCTTATAGTAGGCTAGTGTTTGTAGACAGTTTGTACTGTGCGGTGTTCAATCTAGACGAGGTCCCGAGGTTTTTCTACAGGTCGTAGTTTCCTTGTTAAAAAATTCTCTGGTGTCTTGTGTGCTTTACTTTTCGCATTATATTCTATGATTATATAATTAAAGCAAACACAAGATGTACGTTATTAATAAACCTGATCGTTGTCCCCAATCCATCCATTGGATTTACCAAGACCCTGTCTTGTGTCGGACTGATCCTTTGAGATCCAAACTCAGGTTAACAGATCTGGATATTGATTTTTGAGATCGTCCAGATCTGACCATAAGTCTCACGAGCCCAAACGAAAAGTTGGTTGTATTTCGGTACCCCTTCCTTTTCATTTTGTGCTGGAGAATATAGATACTCAGGAAATACCTCAAGAATTTACTTGACTAGAGTGTGTAAAGACATGAGACTACTTATGTTGCAATACCATGAATGTTAAGTCGAGTAGATCATGAAAAAACAGGCTTGGCCATAGATGACCAAGGCACGCCATAGGCTGGCGCTGCCTGTAAGTTTAATTGGCCAAGTGGCCAAGGCTACCATAGGCTGGTGTCGTCCAAGAGGAGAATTGACCCAGTGGCCAAGGCATGCCATAGGCTGGCGCTGCTCAAGATTAGGTTTGGCCAGGATGGCTAGGGCACGCCATAGACTGGCGCTGCCCAAAATTAGTTTTGGCCAAGGTGGCCAAAGGACGACGCTGGCCAAGGGATGGCGCTGGCCAAGCATTCCAAGGGACGGCGTTGGCCAAGCATTCCAAGGGACGGCGCTGGCCAAGGGATGGCGCTGGCCAAATAGGTTTCGTCGGATAAGAAGCGAAGTAGACTTCCTCCATAACTTTTGCGATATGATACTCCTTCGTGGTAGACAAACCTCCTGACCCTTTTAATTAGACGACTGACAATATGTTAGTCCGTTGGTAGGGTCTTTTCATTAAGGTATTTGATGAAAGGTTCTCTCCAGTCTTCAGAAGGATGGCAAACCAAGGCTTCAGATTGATGTGGAGGGGTTTGGCAGTTGGGGTACGTCTAGAGCCTGATATTGTGCTTCCATCGTTGGCCAGTAGTACCCAAGTCTCTGAAGTCGTCGGTATAAGGTTACGACGAGAGTTTGTCCACATACCTCATTATGAACGTGTTTGAGTTGTTGTTGTGCTTCAAGTCCTCCCAAGCACCGTGACAATGACCCATATGGTTTCCTATGGTATATCACTCCATGGAAGAGGAAGAAATGTTTTAACTCTTTAATGCTAAGTTTTCGCTAAGTAGTGTGGTTACCTAGATCCTCAACGATAGGTGTCTGCCAATCATTCTCTGGTATGGTCTCGTCCTCTGCTAGCCAGGTTGAGGGAATGGTCCGTCACTTCACTGTCAGGGTCTTCTCTGCCCATTCGAATTGAAGTTTGGAAGCTAAGGTCGCCAAGCAGTCAACATGTCTATTGTTGGTACGTCCGGTGTATATTATGGTGGCATCAGCGAAATAATTCAGCAGCTTTTGCACTTCAGTCCTGTGAGGAGCGAGAGTGACTTCTTTGAGGGAGTATACCCCGTTCATCTGGTTGAACAATAGTTTTGAGTCGCCTATAATCTCGAGGTGTGTTACGCCTGCTTGTTTAGCTAGTGATAGCCCCAGGAGGAATGCTTCGTACTCCGCCGAGTTGTTGGTACATTTGAAATCCAATTTGAATGAGTGGGAGAACACTTCTCCTACTGGGGATACTAGGACGATGCCGTCTCCTCCGGTGTTGTCGCTTGGGGTAGCAGTTCCATCAAAGTATAGAAGCCATGTGTCTTCTTTCGTTAGTGTTATCTCGGGGAATTCTCCTGGTACTTCTTCGTGCAGAGTCGTAGAGTCTTCTCCTAGGAATGCAGCAAGTAGGTCTGCTACTGCCTGTCCCTTGAAGGATTTCGGGGAGACGCAGGCTATGTCGAATTCAGACATCTGTAGTAACCACTTTGCTGGTCTCCCAATCAGAGCGGGTTTCGAGAGAAGGAACTTGATGGGGTCCGCCTTTGTGATGAGTACTACTCGATTGGAGAGGAGGTAGTGTCGAAACTTCTGTATCGCAAAAACCAGGGATAAGCATGCTCTCTCGGCTTTGGGGCATCGAAGTTCCGCATCCTTCAAAGTACGGCTGATGTAACAGACTGGCAACTCCTCCTTCATCCTATTGTGCTAGTAGCACTCCAATCGCAACATCGCTTGAGGCAGTGTAGAGAAGCAGTGGCCGCTCTCGTACGCGAGACTTCATGACTGCCGATGACAAGAGCAACTGTTGGATCTTTCAGAATGCTTCTTGTTGGATGGGTGACCATATAAAACTAACCTCTTTCTTTAGCAGCGGGATGAATGAGGCTACAAATTGGGCAAGTCCCGGGATGAAGCGACGGATGTAAGATACCTTCCCCATGAAGCTCTTCAATTCCCTTACTTTTCTGGGTGGTGGCATGGTGGTGATAGCTTGCATCTTGGATGGGTCGACTTTGATTCCTTCTTTTGTTACTTGGAATCCTAGAAACTTTATGTAAGAAACACCGAAGGCGCACTTCAAAGGATTCATCTTTAGCTTATATTGTGTAGTATCTTTAAGCATGGATGCAATATGTTTACAAGTTTTATATACTACCCAATTGCATAACAAACT